>JACMZG010001134.1:0-12180 GCA_018340805.1 Microvelia longipes | reverse complement strand
CTTTTTAAATCTTCTGTTTTATTTTCAACTTCAGCTTCATAAATTTTGTAAATTCTCATAGCATCATCAATGTATACATTGCCAAAAGTACTTGGGTCTAAAAATGCATGGTTTCTATCATTTTAAGTATGAATTTGGCACCACCTTACTGTTTTTAAACCTTTTTTGACCCTTGTGAACACAATAATAAAGATACAAGAATAGTAAAGGTGTCAAAAGATGCGCAATAATGAGGCGCAATTACTTCCACTATAAAATTTTAAAAATTTTGGCGCGAAAAAACTTTCAAAATTTAAATTCAAATTTTAAAAATTTTGGAGAAATGTTATCTTGAAACCGTTACCATAGTTCTTAAAATTAAAAACTACCTATACATCATCTAAATTACTGGCCTCTTAAAATGCATAGTTTTGCCTAAAGACCCCTAGGCGAGAAAAAAAGAAAAAGTAAAAGAAAGATAGAGAAAAAGTGAATACATCATTTGAAGGGAATTTAATTCTAAGAACTATGGTCGAGTCAGATTTTTGACTTTGATTTTGTGTTGGCGGCATTTTACTTTGAAAATTTAAAACTGACACACACACAGCCTTTCAATTTAATAAACAATTCAATAAATGTCTTTTTAAATCTTCTGTTTTATTTTCAACTTCAGCTTCATAATTTTGTAAATTCTCATAGCATCATCAATGTATACATTGCCAAAAGTACTTGGGTCTAAAAATGCATGGTTTCTATCATTTTAAGTATGAATTTGGCACACCACCTTACTGTTTTTAAACCTTTTTTGACCCTTGTGAACACAATAATAAAGATACAAGAATAGTAAAGGTGTCAAAAGATGCGCAATAATGAGGCGCAATTACTTCCACTATAAAAATTTTAAAAATATTTTGGCGCGAAAAACTTTCAAAATTTAAATTCAAATTTTAAAAATTTTGGAGAAATGTTATCTTGAAACCGTTACCATAGTTCTTAAAATTAAAAACTACCTATACATCATCTAAATTACTGGCCTCTTAAAATGCATAGTTTTGCCTAAAGACCCCTAGGCGAGAAAAAAAGAAAAAGTAAAAGAAAGATAGAGAAAAAGTGAATACATCATTTTGAAGGGAATTTAATTCTAAGAACTATGGTCGAGTCAGATTTTTGACTTTGATTGTTGTGTTGGCGGCATTTTACTTTGAAAATTTAAAACTGACACACACACAGCCTTTCAATTTAATAAACAATTCAATAAATTGTCTTTTTAAATCTTCTGTTTTATTTTCAACTTCAGCTTCATAAATTTTGTAAATTCTCATAGCATCATCAATGTATACATTGCCAAAAGTACTTGGGTCTAAAAATGCATGGTTTCTATCATTTTAAGTATGAATTTGGCACACCTTACTGTTTTAAACCTTTTTTGACCCTTGTGAACACAATAATAAAGATACAAGAATAGTAAAGGTGTCAAAAAGATGCGCAATAATGAGGCGCAATTACTTCCACTATAAAAATTAAAAATATTTTGGCGCGAAAAACTTTCAAAATTTAAATTCAAATTTTAAAAATTTTGGAGAAATGTTATCTTGAAACCGTTACCATAGTTCTTAAAATTAAAAACTACCTATACATCATCTAAATTACTGGCCTCTTAAAATGCATAGTTTTGCCTAAAGACCCCTAGGCGAGAAAAAAGAAAAAGTAAAAAGAAAGATAGAGAAAAAGTGAATACATCATTTTGAAGGGAATTTAATTCTAAGAACTATGGTCGAGTCAGATTTTTGACTTTGATTGTTGTGTTGGCGGCATTTTACTTTGAAAATTTAAAACTGACACACACACAGCCTTTCAATTTAATAAACAATTCAATAAATTGTCTTTTTAAATCTTCTGTTTTATTTTCAACTTCAGCTTCATAAATTTTGTAAATTCTCATAGCATCATCAATGTATACATTGCCAAAAGTACTTGGGTCTAAAAATGCATGGTTTCTATCATTTTAAGTATGAATTTGGCACACCACCTTACTGTTTTTAAACCTTTTTTGACCCTTGTGAACACAATAATAAAGATACAAGAATAGTAAAGGTGTCAAAAGATGCGCAATAATGAGGCGCAATTACTTCCACTATAAAAATTTTAAAAATATTTTGGCGCGAAAAACTTTCAAAATTTAAATTCAAATTTTAAAAATTTGGAGAAATGTTATCTTGAAACCGTTACCATAGTTCTTAAAATTAAAAACTACCTATACATCATCTAAATTACTGGCCTCTTAAAATGCATAGTTTTGCCTAAAGACCCCTAGGCGAGAAAAAAAGAAAAAGTAAAAAGAAAGATAGAGAAAAAGTGAATACATCATTTTGAAGGGAATTTTAATTCTAAGAACTATGGTCGAGTCAGATTTTTGACTTTGATTGTTGTGTTGGCGGCATTTTACTTTGAAAATTTAAAACTGACACACACACAGCCTTTCAATTTAATAAACAATTCAATTGTCTTTTTAAATCTTCTGTTTTATTTTCAACTTCAGCTTCATAAATTTTGTAAATTCTCATAGCATCATCAATGTATACATTGCCAAAAGTACTTGGGTCTAAAAATGCATGGTTTCTATCATTTTAAGTATGAATTTGGCACCACCTTACTGTTTTTAAACCTTTTTTGACCCTTGTGAACACAATAATAAAGATACAAGAATAGTAAAGGTGTCAAAAGATGCGCAATAATGAGGCGCAATTACTTCCACTATAAAAATTTTAAAAATATTTTTGGCGCGAAAAATTTAAATTCAAATTTTAAAAATTTTGGAGAAATGTTATCTTGAAACCGTTACCATAGTTCTTAAAATTAAAAACTACCTATACATCATCTAAATTACTGGCCTCTTAAAATGCATAGTTTTGCCTAAAGACCCCTAGGCGAGAAAAAAAGAAAAAGTAAAAAGAAAGATAGAGAAAAAGTGAATACATCATTTTGAAGGGAATTTAATTCTAAGAACTATGGTCGAGTCAGATTTTTGACTTTGATTGTTGTGTTGGGCATTTTACTTTGAAAATTTAAAACTGACACACACACAGCCTTTCAATTTAATAAACAATTCAATAAATTGTCTTTTTAAATCTTCTGTTTTATTTTCAACTTCAGCTTCATAAATTTTGTAAATTCTCATAGCATCATCAATGTATACATTGCCAAAGTACTTGGGTCTAAAAATGCATGGTTTCTATCATTTTAAGTATGAATTTGGCACACCACCTTACTGTTTTTAAACCTTTTTTGACCCTTGTGAACACAATAATAAAGAACAAGAATAGTAAAGGTGTCAAAGATGCGCAATAATGAGGCGCAATTACTTCCACTATAAAAATTTAAAAATATTTTGGCGCGAAAAACTTTCAAAAATTTAAATTCAAATTTTAAAAATTTTGGAGAAATGTTATCTTGAAACCGTTACCATAGTTCTTAAAATTAAAAACTACCTATACATCATCTAAATTACTGGCCTCTTAAAATGCATAGTTTTGCCTAAAGACCCCTAGGCGAGAAAAAAAGAAAAAGTAAAAAGAAAGATAGAGAAAAAGTGAATACATCATTTTGAAGGGAATTTAATTCTAAGAACTATGGTCGAGTCAGATTTTTGACTTTGATTGTTGTGTTGGCGGCATTTACTTTGAAATTTAAAACTGACACACACACAGCCTTTCAATTTAATAAACAATTCAATAAATTGTCTTTTTAAATCTTCTGTTTTATTTTCAACTTCAGCTTCATAAATTTTGTAAATTCTCATAGCATCATCAATGTATACATTGCCAAAAGTACTTGGGTCTAAAAATGCATGGTTTCTATCATTTAAGTATGAATTTGGCACACCACCTTACTTTTTAAACCTTTTTGACCCTTGTGAACACAATAATAAAGATACAAGAATAGTAAAGGTGTCAAAAGATGCGCAATAATGAGGCGCAATTACTCCACTATAAAAATTTAAAAATATTTTGGCGCGAAAAAAAATTTCAAAAATTCAAATTTTAAAAATTTTGGAGAAATGTTATCTTGAAACCGTTACCATAGTTCTTAAAATTAAAAACTACCTATACATCATCTAAATTACTGGCCTCTTAAAATGCATAGTTTTGCCTAAAGACCCCTAGGCGAAAAAAAGAAAAAGTAAAAAGAAAGATAGAGAAAAAGTGAATACATCATTTTGAAGGGAATTTAATTCTAAGAACTATGGTCGAGTCAGATTTTTGACTTTGATTGTTGTGTTGGCGGCATTTTACTTTGAAAATTTAAAACTGACACACACACAGCCTTTCAATTTAATAAACAATTCAATAAATTGTCTTTTTAAATCTTCTGTTTTATTTTCAACTTCAGCTTCATAAATTTTGTAAATTCTCATAGCATCATCAATGTATACATTGCAAAAGTACTTGGGTCTAAAAATGCATGGTTTCTATCATTTTAAGTATGAATTTGGCACCACCTTACTGTTTTTAAACCTTTTTTGACCCTTGTGAACACAATAATAAAGATACAAGAATAGTAAGGTGTCAAAAGATGCGCAATAATGAGGCGCAATTACTTCCACTATAAAAATTTAAAAAATATTTTGGCGCGAAAAACTTTCAAAATTTAAATTCAAATTTTAAAAATTTTGGAGAAATGTTATCTTGAAACCGTTACCATAGTTCTTAAAATTAAAAACTACCTATACATCATCTAAATTACTGGCCTCTTAAAATGCATAGTTTTGCCTAAAGACCCCTAGGCGAGAAAAAAAGAAAAAGTAAAAAGAGAGAGAAAAAGTGAATACATCATTTTGAAGGGAATTTAATTCTAAGAACTATGGTCGAGTCAGATTTTTGACTTTGATTGTTGTGTTGGCGGCATTTTACTTTGAAAATTTAAAACTGACACACACACAGCCTTTCAATTTAATAAACAATTCAATAAATTGTCTTTTTAAATCTTCTGTTTTATTTTCAACTTCAGCTTCATAAATTTTGTAAATTCTCATAGCATCATCAATGTATACATTGCCAAAAGTACTTGGGTCTAAAAATGCATGGTTTCTATCATTTTAAGTATGAATTTGGCACACCACCTTACTGTTTTTAAACCTTTTTTGACCCTTGTGAACACAATAATAAAGATACAAGAATAGTAAAGGTGTCAAAAGATGCGCAATAATGAGGCGCAATTACTTCCACTATAAAAATTTTAAAATATTTTGGCGCGAAAAACTTTCAAAAATTTAAATTCAAATTTTAAAAATTTTGGAGAAATGTTATCTTGAAACCGTTACCATAGTTCTTAAAATTAAAAACTACCTATATCATCTAAATTACTGGCCTCTTAAAATGCATAGTTTTGCCTAAAGACCCCTAGGCGAGAAAAAAAGAAAAAGTAAAAAGAAAGATAGAGAAAAAGTGAATACATCATTTGAAGGGAATTTAATTCTAAGAACTATGGTCGAGTCAGATTTTTGACTTTGATTGTTGTGTTGGCGGCATTTTACTTTGAAAATTTAAAACTGACACACACACAGCCTTTCAATTTAATAAACAATTCAATAAATTGTCTTTTTAAATCTTCTGTTTTATTTTCAACTTCAGCTTCAATTTTGTAAATTCTCATAGCATCATCAATGTATACATTGCCAAAAGTACTTGGGTCTAAAAATGCATGGTTTCTATCATTTTAAGTATGAATTTGGCACACCACCTTACTGTTTTTAAACCTTTTTTGACCCTTGTGAACACAATAATAAAGATACAAGAATAGTAAAGGTGTCAAAAGATGCGCAATAATGAGGCGCAATTACTTCCACTATAAAAATTTTAAAATATTTTGGCGCGAAAAACTTTCAAATTTAATTCAAATTTTAAAAATTTTGGGAAAATGTTATCTTGAAACCGTTACCATAGTTCTTAAAATTAAAAACTACCTATACATCATCTAAATTACTGGCCTCTTAAAATGCATAGTTTTGCCTAAAGACCCTAGGCGAGAAAAAAAAGAAAAAGTAAAAAGAAAGATAGAGAAAAAGTGAATACATCATTTTGAAGGGAATTTAATTCTAAGAACTATGGTCGAGTCAGATTTTTGACTTTGATTGTTGTGTTGGCGGCATTTTACTTTGAAAATTTAAAACTGACACACACACAGCCTTTCAATTTAATAAACAATTCAATAAATTGTCTTTTTAAATCTTCTGTTTTATTTTCAACTTCAGCTTCATAAATTTTGTAAATTCTCATAGCATCATCAATGTATACATTGCCAAAAGTACTTGGGTCTAAAAATGCATGGTTTCTATCATTTTAAGTATGAATTTGGCACACCACCTTACTGTTTTTAAACCTTTTTTGACCCTTGTGAACACAATAATAAAGATACAAGAATAGTAAAGGTGTCAAAAGATGCGCAATAATGAGGCGCAATTACTTCCACTATAAAAATTTTAAAAATATTTTGGCGCGAAAAACTTTCAAAATTTAAATTCAAATTTTAAAAATTTTGGAGAAATGTTATCTTGAAACCGTTACCATAGTTCTTAAAATTAAAAACTACCTATACATCATCTAAATTACTGGCCTCTTAAAATGCATAGTTTTGCCTAAAGACCCCTAGGCGAGAAAAAAAGAAAAAGTAAAAAGAAAGATAGAGAAAAAGTGAATACATCATTTTGAAGGGAATTTAATTCTAAGAACTATGGTCGAGTCAGATTTTTGACTTTGATTGTTGTGTTGGCGGCATTTTACTTTGAAAATTTAAAACTGACACACACACAGCCTTTCAATTTAATAAACAATTCAATAAATTGTCTTTTTAAATCTTCTGTTTTATTTTCAACTTCAGCTTCATAAATTTTGTAAATTCTCATAGCATCATCAATGTATACATTGCCAAAAGTACTTGGGTCTAAAAATGCATGGTTTCTATCATTTTAAGTATGAATTTGGCACACCACCTTACTGTTTTTAAACCTTTTTTGACCCTTGTGAACACAATAATAAAGATACAAGAATAGTAAAGGTGTCAAAAGATGCGCAATAATGAGGCGCAATTACTTCCACTATAAAAATTTTAAAAATATTTTGGCGCGAAAAACTTTCAAAATTTAAATTCAAATTTTAAAAATTTTGGAGAAATGTTATCTTGAAACCGTTACCATAGTTCTTAAAATTAAAAACTACCTATACATCATCTAAATTACTGGCCTCTTAAAATGCATAGTTTTGCCTAAAGACCCCTAGGCGAGAAAAAAAAAAAGTAAAAAGAAAGATAGAGAAAAAGTGAATACATCATTTTGAAGGGAATTTAATTCTAAGAACTATGGTCGAGTCAGATTTTTGACTTTGATTGTTGTGTTGGCGGCATTTTACTTTGAAAATTTAAAACTGACACACACACAGCCTTTCAATTTAATAAACAATTCAATAAATTGTCTTTTTAAATCTTCTGTTTTATTTTCAACTTCAGCTTCATAAATTTTGTAAATTCTCATAGCATCATCAATGTATACATTGCCAAAAGTACTTGGGTCTAAAAATGCATGGTTTCTATCATTTTAAGTATGAATTTGGCACACCACCTTACTGTTTTTAAACCTTTTTTGACCCTTGTGAACACAATAATAAAGATACAAGAATAGTAAAGGTGTCAAAAGATGCGCAATAATGAGGCGCAATTACTTCCACTATAAAAATTTTAAAAATATTTTGGCGCGAAAAACTTTCAAAATTTAAATTCAAATTTTAAAAATTTTGGAGAAATGTTATCTTGAAACCGTTACCATAGTTCTTAAAATTAAAAACTACCTATACATCATCTAAATTACTGGCCTCTTAAAATGCATAGTTTTGCCTAAAGACCCCTAGGCGAGAAAAAAAGAAAAAGTAAAAAGAAAGATAGAGAAAAAGTGAATACATCATTTTGAAGGGAATTTAATTCTAAGAACTATGGTCGAGTCAGATTTTTGACTTTGATTGTTGTGTTGGCGGCATTTTACTTTGAAAATTTAAAACTGACACACACACAGCCTTTCAATTTAATAAACAATTCAATAAATTGTCTTTTTAAATCTTCTGTTTTATTTTCAACTTCAGCTTCATAAATTTTGTAAATTCTCATAGCATCATCAATGTATACATTGCCAAAAGTACTTGGGTCTAAAAATGCATGGTTTCTATCATTTTAAGTATGAATTTGGCACACCACCTTACTGTTTTTAAACCTTTTTTGACCCTTGTGAACACAATAATAAAGATACAAGAATAGTAAAGGTGTCAAAAGATGCGCAATAATGAGGCGCAATTACTTCCACTATAAAAATTTTAAAAATATTTTGGCGCGAAAAACTTTCAAAATTTAAATTCAAATTTTAAAAATTTTGGAGAAATGTTATCTTGAAACCGTTACCATAGTTCTTAAAATTAAAAACTACCTATACATCATCTAAATTACTGGCCTCTTAAAATGCATAGTTTTGCCTAAAGACCCCTAGGCGAGAAAAAAAGAAAAAGTAAAAAGAAAGATAGAGAAAAAGTGAATACATCATTTTGAAGGGAATTTAATTCTAAGAACTATGGTCGAGTCAGATTTTTGACTTTGATTGTTGTGTTGGCGGCATTTTACTTTGAAAATTTAAAACTGACACACACACAGCCTTTCAATTTAATAAACAATTCAATAAATTGTCTTTTTAAATCTTCTGTTTTATTTTCAACTTCAGCTTCATAAATTTTGTAAATTCTCATAGCATCATCAATGTATACATTGCCAAAAGTACTTGGGTCTAAAAATGCATGGTTTCTATCATTTTAAGTATGAATTTGGCACACCACCTTACTGTTTTTAAACCTTTTTTGACCCTTGTGAACACAATAATAAAGATACAAGAATAGTAAAGGTGTCAAAAGATGCGCAATAATGAGGCGCAATTACTTCCACTATAAAAATTTTAAAAATATTTTGGCGCGAAAAACTTTCAAAATTTAAATTCAAATTTTAAAAATTTTGGAGAAATGTTATCTTGAAACCGTTACCATAGTTCTTAAAATTAAAAACTACCTATACATCATCTAAATTACTGGCCTCTTAAAATGCATAGTTTTGCCTAAAGACCCCTAGGCGAGAAAAAAAGAAAAAGTAAAAAGAAAGATAGAGAAAAAGTGAATACATCATTTTGAAGGGAATTTAATTCTAAGAACTATGGTCGAGTCAGATTTTTGACTTTGATTGTTGTGTTGGCGGCATTTTACTTTGAAAATTTAAAACTGACACACACACAGCCTTTCAATTTAATAAACAATTCAATAAATTGTCTTTTTAAATCTTCTGTTTTATTTTCAACTTCAGCTTCATAAATTTTGTAAATTCTCATAGCATCATCAATGTATACATTGCCAAAAGTACTTGGGTCTAAAAATGCATGGTTTCTATCATTTTAAGTATGAATTTGGCACACCACCTTACTGTTTTTAAACCTTTTTTGACCCTTGTGAACACAATAATAAAGATACAAGAATAGTAAAGGTGTCAAAAGATGCGCAATAATGAGGCGCAATTACTTCCACTATAAAAATTTTAAAAATATTTTGGCGCGAAAAACTTTCAAAATTTAAATTCAAATTTTAAAAATTTTGGAGAAATGTTATCTTGAAACCGTTACCATAGTTCTTAAAATTAAAAACTACCTATACATCATCTAAATTACTGGCCTCTTAAAATGCATAGTTTTGCCTAAAGACCCCTAGGCGAGAAAAAAAGAAAAAGTAAAAGAAAGATAGAGAAAAAGTGAATACATCATTTTGAAGGGAATTTAATTCTAAGAACTATGGTCGAGTCAGATTTTTGACTTTGATTGTTGTGTTGGCGGCATTTTACTTTGAAAAACTGACACACACACAGCCTTTCAATTTAATAAACAATTCAATAAATTGTCTTTTAAATCTTCTGTTTTATTTTCAACTTCAGCTTCATAAATTTTGTAAATTCTCATAGCATCATCAATGTATACATTGCCAAAAGTACTTGGGTCTAAAAATGCATGGTTTCTATCATTTTAAGTATGAATTTGGCACACCACCTTACTGTTTTTAAACCTTTTTTGACCCTTGTGAACACAATAATAAAGATACAAGAATAGTAAAGGTGTCAAAAGATGCGCAATAATGAGGCGCAATTACTTCCACTATAAAAATTTTAAAAAATATTTTGGCGCGAAAAACTTTCAAAATTTAAATTCAAATTTTAAAAATTTTGGAGAAATGTTATCTTGAAACCGTTACCATAGTTCTTAAAATTAAAAACTACCTATACATCATCTAAATTAC
Source organism: Microvelia longipes (assembly GCA_018340805.1). Lineage (NCBI taxonomy): Eukaryota > Metazoa > Arthropoda > Insecta > Hemiptera > Veliidae > Microvelia > Microvelia longipes. Next base: position 1,846 of record JACMZG010001134.1, on the reverse strand, counting down.
TGGCCTCTTAAAATGCATAGTTTTGCCTAAAGACCCCTAGGCGAGAAAAAAAAGAAAAAGTAAAAAGAAAGATAGAGAAAAAGTGAATACATCATTTTGAAGGGAATTTAATTCTAAGAACTATGGTCGAGTCAGATTTTTGACTTTGATTGTTGTGTTGGCGGCATTTTACTTTGAAAATTTAAAACTGACACACACACAGCCTTTCAATTTAATAAACAATTCAATAAATTGTCTTTTTAAATCTTCTGTTTTATTTTCAACTTCAGCTTCATAAATTTTGTAAATTCTCAGCATCATCAATGTATACATTGCCAAAAGTACTTGGGTCTAAAAATGCATGGTTTCTATCATTTTAAGTATGAATTTGGCACACCACCTTACTGTTTTTAAACCTTTTTTGACCCTTGTGAACACAATAATAAAGATACAAGAATAGTAAAGGTGTCAAAAGATGCGCAATAATGAGGCGCAATTACTTCCACTATAAAAATTTTAAAAATATTTGCGCGAAAAACTTTCAAAATTTAAATTCAAATTTTAAAAATTTTGGAGAAATGTTATCTTGAAACCGTTACCATAGTTCTTAAAATTAAAAACTACCTATACATCATCTAAATTACTGGCCTCTTAAAATGCATAGTTTTGCCTAAAGACCCCTAGGCGAGAAAAAAAGAAAAAGTAAAAAGAAAGATAGAGAAAAAGTGAATACATCATTTTGAAGGGAATTTAATTCTAAGAACTATGGTCGAGTCAGATTTTTGACTTTGATTGTTGTGTTGGCGGCATTTTACTTTGAAAATTTAAAACTGACACACACACAGCCTTTCAATTTAATAAACAATTCAATAAATTGTCTTTTTAAATCTTCTGTTTTATTTTCAACTTCAGCTTCATAAATTTTGTAAATTCTCATAGCATCATCAATGTATACATTGCCAAAAGTACTTGGGTCTAAAAATGCATGGTTTCTATCATTTTAAGTATGAATTTGGCACACCACCTTACTGTTTTTAAACCTTTTTTGACCCTTGTGAACACAATAATAAAGATACAAGAATAGTAAAGGTGTCAAAAGATGCGCAATAAGGCGCAATTACTTCCACTATAAAAATTAAAATATTTTGGCGCGAAAAACTTTCAAAATTTAAATTCAAATTTTAAAAATTTTGGAGAAATGTTATCTTGAAACCGTTACCATAGTTCTTAAAATTAAAAACTACCTATACATCATCTAAATTACTGGCCTCTTAAAATGCATAGTTTTGCCTAAAGACCCCTAGGCGAGAAAAAAAAAAAAGTAAAAAGAAAGATAGAGAAAAAGTGAATACATCATTTTGAAGGGAATTTAATTCTAAGAACTATGGTCGAGTCAGATTTTTGACTTTGATTGTTGTGTTGGCGGCATTTTACTTTGAAAATTTTAAAACTGACACACACACAGCCTTTCAATTTAATAAACAATTCAATAAATTGTCTTTTTAAATCTTCTGTTTTATTTTCAACTTCAGCTTCATAAATTTTGTAAATTCTCATAGCATCATCAATGTATACATTGCCAAAAGTACTTGGGTCTAAAAATGCATGGTTTCTATCATTTTAAGTATGAATTTGGCACACCACCTTACTGTTTTTAAACCTTTTTTTGACCCTTGTGAACACAATAATAAAGATACAAGAATAGTAAAGGTGTCAAAAGATGCGCAATAATGAGGCGCAATTACTTCCACTATAAAAATTTTAAAAATATTTTGGCGCGAAAAACTTTCAAAATTTAAATTCAAATTTTTAAAAATTTTGGAGAAATGTTATCTTGAAACCGTTACCATAGTTCTTAAAATTAAAA
>JACMZG010001133.1:0-12184 GCA_018340805.1 Microvelia longipes | reverse complement strand
TAATACATGAATGTGTGATTATTTATGAATACATGAATGTGTGAATATTATGAATAGATGAATGCGTCCGTAATATTATGAATACATGAAATGTGTGAAAATAATGAGTACATGGATTTGCTGTGAGTATTATGAGTACATGAATGTTTTGAATATTATGAATACTATGAACGTGTGAATATATTAATTATATGAAGTAATGAATATTATGAGTACATGAATGCGTGAATTTATTATGAATAGATGAATGCGTCAAAAAATGATTACATTGGAATGTGTGAATATTATGAATAGATTGAATTGCGTAAATATTAATGAAATACATGAATGTGTGAATTATTATGAATAAGTATGAATGTTGTGAAAAATTATGAATAGATGAATGTGTGAATATTCTGAGTACAGGAATGTGTGAATATTATGAATACATAAACGTGTGAATATTAATGGAATACATGGAATTGTGTGAATATTTTATGAGTACATGAAATGCGTGAAAATTATGAGTACATGAATTATGTGAATATAGAGTACATGAATTGCTGTGGAAATAGTATGGGAGTACATAAGTGTAATATTATGAAACATGAACGTGTGAATATTATGATACATGAATTGTGAATCTTATGGAATACAATGAATGTGTTGAATAATGAATAGATGAATGTGTGATATTATGAGTACAGAATGTGTGGAATATCAGAATACATGAATGCGTGAAATATTATGAGTTCATGAATGCGTGTAATATTATGAGTCAAAGATGTGAATAATATGAGTACATGTGTGTGAATATTGATGAATACATAAAAAACCGTGTGCTGAATATTATTGGAAAACATAACGTGTGAATATTATGAATACATGAATGGAAAAGATACATGAATTAGTGAATTGCGTGAATATTATGTAATACAAATTATGAATTACATGCGTGAATATTATGAATAGATGAAATTGTGAATATTATGAATACATGAATGCGTGAATATATGAATAGCATGAATGTAGTGAATATTATGAATACATGAATGCGTGAATATGTGAAAAAATTTATGAATAATGAATGTGTGAATATGAATAATGATAATGCGTGAATATTATGTACATGAATGCGTGATTATGAATTATGTGAATATTATTAATACATGAATGTGTGAATATTATTATGAAGTGAACATTATGAATTGAAATATAATGAATACATGAATGTGTAAATTATGAATACATGAATGTGTGAATATTATGAATAGATGAATTGTGTGAATATTATGAGTATATGAATGTGTGTGAATATTATGAGTACATGAATGTGTGAATATTATGAGTACATGAATGTGTGAATATTATGACATGAACGTGTGAATATTATGAACCGTGAATGTGAATATTATGAATACATGAATAGATGAATGCGTGAATTACATGAATGTGTGAATATATGAGTACATGAATGCGTGGATTATGAAGTACATGAATGATTTGAATATTATGAATACATGAATGTGTGAATATTATGAATACATGAAATGTGTGAATATTATGAGTATATGAATGTGTGAATATTATGATACATGAAGTGTGAATATCATGAAGTACATGAATGCGTGAATATTATGAGTACATGAATGTGTGAATATTATGAATACATGAATGTGTGAATATTTATGAATGTGAATGTAATATTATGATACATGAATGTGGTGAATATATGAATATAATGTGTGAGTACATGAATGCGTGAATATTATGAGTACATGAATGTGTGAATATTATGAATACATGAATGTGTGATATTATGGAATACATAAACTGTGAATATTATGAATACATGAATGCGTGAATATTATGAATATGAATGAATATGAGTGAATATTTATGAATACATGAATGTGTGAATATAATGAGTACATGAATGCGTGAATATTATGAGTACATGAATGCGTGAATATTTATGATACGTGTGAATTTATGTGAATATTGTGTGAATATTATGAATACATGAATGTGTGATTATATGAATACATGAATGGTGAATATTATGAAATAGATGAAGTGTAATATTATGAATACATGAATGTGTGAATAATGATGTGAATGCGTAAATATTATGAATACATGATGTGTGATATTATGAATACATGAAGCGTGAATATTATGAATACTATGAAGTACATGATGATATTATGAATAAATGAATACGTAATATTATGAATGAATGTGTGAATATTATGAATGATGAATATTATGAATACATGAATGTGTGAATATTATGATGAATGTGTGAATATTATGAGTATATGAATGCTGAATATTATGAGTACGTGAATATTATGAGTACATGAATGTGTGAATTATTATGAAAAACATAAAACGTGTTGAATATTATGAAAATAATATGAACGTGTGAATATTATGATACATGAATGTGTGAATATTATCGAATACATGAATGTGTGAATTATGAATAATTAAAATGGTGTGATATTATGATTACATGAATGCGTGAATATTACTGAATACATGATGTGTGAATATTATGAATACATGAATGTGTATTAATGAATACAGAATAATTGAGTACATTGATATTATGAGTACATGAATGTGTGATTATTTATGAATATATGAATGTGTGAATATTATGAATACATGAATGTGTGATATATAGATTACATGAATGCTGTGAATATTATGAATACATGAATTGTGTCAATTTATGAATACATGAATGTCTGAATAATATAAATAGATGAATGCGTAAAATTTATGAATACATGAATGTGTATTGTGAATTATTAATGAATACATGAATGTGTGAATATTATGAATAGATGAATGTGTGAATAATTATGGTGAATAGATGAATGTAGTGAATATTATGAATACATAAACATTTAAAACATGAATGTGTGAATTATTATTGAATACATGAATGTGTGAATATTATGAATAGATGAATGCGTCATATTATGACATGAATGTGTGAAAATAATGAATACATGAATGCGTGATATTATGGTACATGAATGTTTGAATATTATGAATACATGAACGTGTGCAATGATTATGTTAATAATGAATGTAGAATATTATGAGTACATGAATGCGTGAAATTATGAATAGATGAATGCGTTCAAAAATATGAATTACATGAATATGTGAATATTATGAATAGATGAATGCGTAAATATTATGAATACATGAATGTGTGAATATTATGAATAGATGAATGTGTGAAATTATTGAATAGATGAATGTGTGAATATTATGATCATGAATGTGTGAATATTATGAATACATAACGTGTGATAATGAGTACATGAATGTGAGTACATGAATGAATTATGAGTACATGAATGGAATATAATGAATACATGAATGTGAAATAGTATGAATACATGAATGTTTGTGAATATTATGAATATTATGAATACATGAAATATGAACATTGTGAATAGTTATGAATACATGAATGTGTGAATATTATGAATACATGAATTGTGTGAATATATATGAGTACATTGAATGTGTGAATATATGAATACATGAATGTATGATATTATGACATGAATGCGTGAATATTATGATTCATGAATGGTGTGAATATTATGGAGTACATGGAATGTGAATATTATGCGTGTGAATATTATGAATAATGAACGTGTGATAATATTATGAATACATGAATGTGTGAATATGTGAATACATAATTATGTGACATGTGTGTGAATATTATGAATTGAATAATATATGAATACATGCATGATGAATGCGTGAATATTATGAATACATGAATGTGAATATTATGAATATGAATGAGATACATGAATGCGTGAATATTATGAATACATGAATGCGTGAATATTATGAATACAATGTGTGAATATTTATGAATGAATGAATGGTGAATATTATGAATACATGAATGCGTGAATATTATGAATGGATGAATGTGTGAATATTATTAATACATGAATGTGTAATATATGAATATATGAATGTGTGAACATTATGAATGGATGAATGCGTCAATATAATGAATACATGAATGTGTTAATATTATGAATACATGAATGTGTGAATATTTATGAATAATGAATGTGTATTATATATATGAATGTGTGAATATTATGAGTAATGAATGTGTGAATATTATTGAAGTACATGAATGTGTGAATATTATGAAAACATTAAATGTGTGAATATTATGAACAATGACGGTTGGAATATTATGAATACATGAATGTGTGAATATTATGAATACATGAATGTGTGAATATTATGAATTGAATGATTATATGAATACATGAATGTTGTGAATATAATGAGTACATGAATGCGTGATATTATGAGTACATGAAGAATATTATGAAACATGAATGTGTGAATATTATTGAATATGATGAATGTGTGATATTATTACATGGTGAATGTGTGAATATTATGAGTACATGAATGTGTGAATATATGAGTACATGAATGCGTGAATATTATGAGTACATGAATGTGTGAATATATGAATACATGAATGTGTGAATATATGAATAGATATGTGTGAATATTATGAATACATGAATGTGTGTGAATGCGTGAATATTATGAGTACATGAATATGTGAATATTATGATACATGAATGTGTGAATATTATGAATACATGAAAATGTGTGAATATTATGAAAACATGAATGTGAATATTATGAAATGATGATACAATATTATGAATACATGAATGTGAATATAATGAGTACATGAATGAATATTAATGAGTACATGAATGCGTGAATATTATGAGTACATGAAAGTGTGAATATTATGAATATATGAACGTGTGAATATTATGAATACATGAATGTGGTGAATTATTATGATTACATGAATGCGTGAATATTATAAATACATGAATGTGTCAATATTATGATACATGAATGTGTGAATAATATAAATAGATGAATGCGTGAATATTATGAATACATGAATGTGTGAAATTATGAATACATGAACGTGTGAATATGAATACATGAATGTGAATATTATGAACATGAATGATATTATAATAGTGAATACGTGAATATTATGAATACATGAATGAATATTATGAATAATGAATGTGTGAATATTATGAATACATGAATGAATATTATGAATAGATGAATGTGTGAATATTATGAGTATATGAATGCGTGAATATTATGAGTACATGAATGTGTGAATATTATGAGTACATGAATGTGATGAACGTGTGAATATTATGAATACATGAACGTGTGAATATTATGATACATGAATGCGTGAATATTATGAATACATGAATGTGTGAATATTATGAATACATAAATGTGTGAATATTATGATACATGAATGCGTGAATATTATGAATAGATGATGAATATGAATAATGAAAATATAATGAGTACATGAATGCGTGAATATTATGAGTACATGAATGTTGAATGTGTGAATATTATGAATATATGAACGTGTGAATATTATGAATACATGAATGTGTGATTATTATGATTACATGAATGCGTGAATATTATGATGATGAATGCGTCAATATTATGAATACATGAATGTGTGAATAATATAAATAGATGAATGTGTGAATATTATGAATACATGAATGTGTGAATATTAGAATACATGAATGTGTGTGAATAGATGAATGTGTGAAAATTATGATAATGAATGTGTGAATATTATGAATACATAAACCATGAATACATGAATGTGTGAATATTATGATAGATGAATGCGTCAATATTATGAATACATGAATGTGTGAAATAATGAGTAATGAATGCGTGAATTTATGAGTACATGAATGTGAATATTATGAATACATGAATTGTGTACATGAATGTGAATATTATGAGTACATGAATGCGTGAATTTTATTATGAATGAATGATTACATGAATGTGTGAATTATTATGAATAGATGAATGTGTAAATTATTATGAATACATGAATGTGTGGAATATTATGAATAGATGAATGTGTGAAAATATGAATAATGAATGTGAATATTCTGAGTACATGAATGTGTGAATATTATGAATACATGAAGTGTGAATATTATGAATACATGAATGTGTGAATATTATGAGTACATGAATGCGTGAAATATTATGAATACATGATTGTGAATATAATGAGTACATGAATGCTGTGAATTATGAGTACATATGTTTGAATATTATGAATACATGAATGTGTGTGAATAGATGAAATGTGTGAATAATTATGAATACATGAATGTGTGAATATTATGAATAGATGAATGTGTGAATTTATGAGTGAATGTGTGAATATATGAATACATGCATGAATATTATGAGTGAATGCGTGAATATTATGAGTACATGAATGTGTGAATATATGAGTACATGAATGTGTGAATATTATGAATACATGAACTATGAAAACGTGTGAATATTATGAATACATGAATGTGTGATATTATGAATAATGAATTAGAATATTTATGAATGAATGTGTGAATATTATGAATAGATGAATGTGTATATTATGAATACATGATGTGAATATTATGAGTACATGAATGCGTGAATATATGAAACATGAATGCGGAATATTATGAATAGATGAATGTGTGAATATTATGAATACATGAATGGTGAATATTATGAATAGATGAATTGTGTGAATATTATGAATACATGAATTGTGAATATTTTGAATTAATGAATGTGTGAATATTATGAATACATGAATGTGTGAATATTATGAATACATGAATGTGTGAATATATTAATATGAATGTGTGAATATTATGAACATGAATTGTGAAACATTATGAATACATGAATGCGTTATATATGAATACATGAATGTGATATTATGAATACATGAATGTGTGAATATTATGAATAGATTGAATGTGTGAATATTATGAGTACATGAATGTGTGAATATTTATGAATACATGAATTTGTGAATATTAATGAGTACATGAATGTTGAATATATGAAAACATGTTGAAATATTATGAATACATGAATGAATATGATACATGAATGTGTGAATATTATGAATACATGAATGTGTGAATATATGAATAGATGAATGTGTAATATTATGAATTAATAATGTGTGAATATTGAGTACATGAATGCGTGAATATTATGATACATTGAATGTGTGAATATTATGAATACATGAACGTGTGATATTATGAATACATGAATGTTGAATATGTAGTACATGAATGCGTGGAATTTGAATTGAATTTAATATGAATAATATTAATATGAATACGATATTATGAATACATGAATGTGCATGAAATGAATTGAATGAATATTTATGAATACATTAAATGAATATTATGCATGAACGTGTGAATATTATGAATACATGAATGTGTGATGAGTAATGAATGCGTGAATTAAATGAATACATGAATGTGTGAATAATTTTGAATAATGAATGGTGAATATTATGAATACATAATATTATGAATACATGAGAATTATTATGAATACATGAATGTGTGAATATTATGTGAATATTATGACATGTGTGAAATATGATGAACGTGTGAATTTATGAATACATGAATGTGTTGAATATTATGAATACTGAATGTGTGTATTATGAATAGATGAATTCAATATTATGAATACATGAATGTGTGAATATTATGAATAGATGAATGTGTGATATTATGAATACATGAATGCGTGATATTATGAATAGATGAAGTGTGAATATTATGAATACATGAATGTGTGAATATTATGAGTACATGAATGTGTGAATATTATGAATCATGAATGTGTGAATATTATGAATATGTGTGAATGTGAATGATGAGTACATGAATGCGTGAATATAATGATGTGATATTATGAATACATGTGTGGAATATTATGAATAGATGAATGTGTGAATTATGAATGAATGATATTATGAATACATGAATGTGTGAATATTATGAATACATGAATGTGTAATATTATGAGTACATGAATGTGTGGATATTTATGAATAATGAATGTGAATATTATGAATACATGAATAGTGAATATAATGAGTACATGGATGCGTGAATATTATGAGTACATGAATGTGTGAATATTATGGTACATGAATGTGTGATATTATGATACATGATTAGTGAATATTATGAATGAATGTGTGATATGAATACATGAATGTGTGAATATTATGTACATGAACGTGTGAATATTATGAATACATGAATGTGTGGTGAATAGATGAAAATATATGAATACATGAAGTGTGAATATTATGAATACATGAATGTTAATATTATGAGTACATGAATGCGTGATATTAATGAATAGATGAATGCGTCATATTATGAATACATGAATGTGTGAATATTATGAATTGTGTGAATGACGTGATATTAATGAATCATGAATGCGTGAAATTATTGAATAGTGAATGTGAATATTATGAATAATGAATGTGTGAATATTATGAATAGATGAATGTGTGAATATTATGATATATGAATGTGTGAATATTATGAATACATGAATGGTGTTAATATTATGAGTACATGAATGGTGAATATTATGAATAGATGAATGCGTCAATATTATGAATACATGAATGTGTGAATATTATGAATACATGAATGTGTGAATATATGAGTACATGAATGGTGAATATTATGATACATGAATGTGTGAATATTATGAGTACATGAATGTGTGATATTATGAATACATGAAGAATATTATGACATGAATTGTGAATATTATGAATAGATGAATGAATATTATGAATACATGAATGTGTGAATATTATGAATACTGAATGGTGTAATATTATGAATACATGAATGCGTGAATATTATGAATATGAATGATGGAATACATGAATGTGTGAATATTATGAATACATTGAATGTGTGAATATATGATACATGAATGTGTGAATATTATGAGTACATGAATGTGTGAATATTATGATACATGAATGAAATTATGAGTACATGATGTGAATATTATGAGTACATGAATGTGTGAATATTATGAATACAACGTGTGAATATTATGAAACATATGAATTATTTGAATACATGAATGTGTGAATTTAATGAGTACATGAATGAAATGTATGAATGAATGTATTGTACATGAATACGTGAATATTATGAGATGAACAATATATGAATACATGAATGTGTGATATTATATGAATGTGTGATATAATGAATACATGAATACATGAGTATGAATGATGAATGGAATATTATGTAATGAATTGTGTTAATATTATGAGTACTGAATGTGTGAATATTATGAAAATGAATGTGTGAATATTATGAATACATGAATGACATGAATGTGAATATTATGAATACATGAATGTGTGAATATTATGAAAACATGTGTGATATTATGATACATGAACATATAATGAATAATGAATGTGTGAATATTATGAATAATGATGTACAGAATATGTACATGAATGCTGAATATTATGAATTGATGAATGCGTCAATATTATGAATACATAAATGTGTGAATATTATGAATAGATGAATGTGTGAATATTATGAATACATGAATGTGTGAATTATGAATAATGAATGTGTATATTATGCACAATATTATGAGTACATGAATGTGTGAATATTATGAATAGATGAATGTGTGAATATTATGAATACATGAAAGTGAATATAATGATACATGAATGCGTGAAATTATGATGAATGCGTGAATATTATGAGTACATGAATGTGTGATTATATACATATGTGAATACATGAATTGTGTATATATGATTACATGAATGCGTGAATATTATGAAGTACATGACATGTGAATTTATGAATAGATGAATGCGTAAATATTATGAATACATGAATGTGTGAATATTATGAATACATGAAGCGTGAATACATGAATGTGTGAATATTATTGAATTAGAAATGTGTGATATTATGAATACATGAATATGAATATAATGAGTACATGAATGCGTGAATATTATGAGTACATGAATGTGTGAATATTATGAAATGAATGTGTATTATGAAATTACATGAATGTGTGAATATTATGAAATAGATGAATGTGTGAATATTATGAATACATGAATAGTGTGAATATTATGAGTACATGAATGCGTGAATTTATGAATACATGAACGTGTGAATATTATGAATAATGAATGAGTGAATATTATGAAGTACTATGAATGTGTGAATAATGATCATATGCGTGAATATATGAGTACATGAGAATGCGTGAATTTGATGGAATTATTAGAATGAATATTGTGAATATTATGAATACATGAAGGTGTGACATATATGATGATGATGAATCTTGTGTATGATACATGAATGTGATGAATAATGAGTACATGAATACGTGAATATTATGAAATACATGAATGTGGTGAATATTATAACTACAATGAATGTGTGAATATTATACATGAGTATATGAATGTACATGATGGTTAGTACAATTTATTGATACATGAATGTGCGTGAATATTATGAGTACATGAATGTAATATTATGAAGTAATAATGAACGTGTATATTATTGAATTACTATGGTGAATTAATGAATACATGAATGTCCGGTGAATATTATGAATACATGGAAACCTGTGAATTGATTATGATACATGGAATGTGTGAATATTATGTGTACATTGAATGCGTGAATATTATGAATAAGATGAATGCGTCAATATTATTGAATACATGAATGTGTGTGAAAATATTTATGAATAGCATTGATGACGTCAATATTATGATATCATGGAACTGTGTGAATATTATGAATAGATGATGTGTGAATATTTTGAATACTGAATGTGTGTATTATGATAACATTGAATGTGTGAATATTATGAAGTAATGATATGTGTGAATTATTATGAATACATGACTTGTAATATATGGAAACATGAACGTGGTTGTGAATTATTTGAATACCATGAATGCGTCATATTGATGAAAACATGAATGTTGTGATATATGGAGTACATGAATGCGTTGAATATTATGGAGTACTTGAATGTGTGTTTTATTATGAATACATATCGTGTGAATATTATGATACAGTGAATGCGTAATATTATGAATAGGTGATCGCGTGAATATTGTTTTTTTTTTTGATTACATGATATGCGGTGAATATTTAATACTATGAAGTGCGTGAATATGTGAATAGATGAATATGTTGAATTATATGAATACATTATGAATGTGTGAATATTTATGAATAGTGATGTTGTGAATATTATGATGTATTATGAATCGTGGGGAATATTTATGAGTACATGAATGTGTGAATTTATGAGTACATGAATACGTGAATGATTATGAATACATGAAGTTGTGAATATATGAATAGGATGATGTTGTGGAATATTATGAGGTATATGATGTGTGAATATTATGAGTACATGAATGTGGAATATTAATGAGTACATGAATACGTGCAATATTATGGAGATACATGAATGTGTGAATTATTATGAGTACATGAATGTGTGCATATCATTATGTCAATACATGAACTGTAGGATTATGATACATGAATGTTGTGAAATTATGATATCATGAATGCGTATTATTATGAATACATGAATGCTGTTTGATTTAAGTTACATGAATGCGTGAATTATTATGAATACATGAATGCGTGAATATTATGAATAGCATAATGAATGTGTGAAATTATTTGAAATACATTGAATGTGTGAATATATGAATAGATGAATGTGTGAATATATGGTTATATGAATGGTGAATATTATGAGTTTACAGGATATGGGTGACTATAATAGTCCCGGAAATCCTGACTCAAGGAACGCGTTTGTACTGTATTGATATGTGTAGATTACTTTTGTGATAAAATCGGTGTAAACTTCATTTACTCGCGAATGTGGGATAAATACCGACTGACAATGTCATCTGTAGTTGGGGATCGACTCATATAATTTAAATAAAATACTTTGTGGAAAAATGGAGGAGTGCCATAGGTATAGCAACGTTAAGTATTGGTGTAAGTATTATGAACAGTACCAATCAACAGGATAAACCTTTGGGGTGATGAATATTCTTTTTGATATAACTAGACAAATATGAGGATGGGTGTGTGGATCAGCTAATAACTCACTCGAATCATGAAGGAAGTACAATGATTAT
>JACMZG010001132.1:0-12197 GCA_018340805.1 Microvelia longipes | reverse complement strand
GCATGAAATAACACTGTTATATTGCTGAACATGTTAGGAAATAGATTGAAACAAATCTGCCGATGGCTTCTACAATTCTTGATGGAAATCGCTTATTTCTCTAATGTTATTGTTAAAGCGTATTTAAGTGCTTAAAATGATCAAAATAAGCATGAAAATCACTATTTTAATAACTGGATTTCGATCAGAGAACCACAGTAAATCACACAAAGTACAACTTATGCAATATGTCTGGAACGAATCTAAAGTAGAAAACCGAAGTTTTCTCGTGTTTCCCACTGCTAAAATGCATGAAATAACACTGTTATATTGCTGAACATGTTAGGAAATAGATTGAAACAAATCTGCCGATGGCTTCTACAATTCTTGATGGAAATCGCTTATTTCTCTAATGTTATTGTTTAAAGCGTATTTAAGTGCTTAAAATGATCAAAAATAGCATGAAAATCACTATTTTAATAACTGGATTTCGATCAGAGAACACAGTAAATCACACAAAGTACAACTTATGCAATATGTCTGGAACGAATCTAAAGTAGAAAACCGAAGTTTTCTCGTGTTTCCCACTGCTAAAATGCATGAAATAACACTGTTATATTGCTGAACATGTTAGGAATAGATTGAAACAAATCTGCCGATGGCTTCTACAATTCTTGATGGAAATCGCTTATTTCTCTAATGTTATTGTTTAAAGCGTATTTAAGTGCTTAAAATGATCAAAATAAGCATGAAAATCACTATTTTAATAACTGGATTTCGATCAGAGAACCACAGTAAATCACACAAAGTACAACTTATGCAATATGTCTGGAACGAATCTAAAGTAGAAAACCGAAGTTTTCTCGTGTTTCCCACTGCTAAAATGCATGAAATAACACTGTTATATTGCTGAACATGTTAGGAAATAGATTGAAACAAATCTGCCGATGGCTTCTACAATTCTTGATGGAAATCGCTTATTTCTCTAATGTTATTGTTTAAAGCGTATTTAAGTGCTTAAAATGATCAAAATAAGCATGAAAATCACTATTTTAATAACTGGATTTCGATCAGAGAACCACAGTAAATCACACAAAGTACAACTTATGCAATATGTCTGGAACGAATCTAAAGTAGAAAACCGAAGTTTTCTCGTGTTTCCCACTGCTAAAATGCATGAAATAACACTGTTATATTGCTGAACATGTTAGGAAATAGATTGAAACAAATCTGCCGATGGCTTCTACAATTCTTGATGGAAATCGCTTATTTCTCTAATGTTATTGTTTAAAGCGTATTTAAGTGCTTAAAATGATCAAAATAAGCATGAAAATCACTATTTTAATAACTGGATTTCGATCAGAGAACCACAGTAAATCACACAAAGTACAACTTATGCAATATGTCTGGAACGAATCTAAAGTAGAAAACCGAAGTTTTCTCGTGTTTCCCACTGCTAAAATGCAAATAACACTGTTATATTGCTGAACATGTTAGGAAATAGATTGAAACAAATCTGCCGATGGCTTCTACAATTCTTGATGGAAATCGCTTATTTCTCTAATGTTATTGTTTAAAGCGTATTTAAGTGCTTAAAATGATCAAAATAAGCATGAAAATCACTATTTATAACTGGATTTCGATCAGAGAACCACAGTAAATCACACAAAGTACAACTTATGCAATATGTCTGGAACGAATCTAAAGTAGAAAACCGAAGTTTTCTCGTGTTTCCCACTGCTAAAATGCATGAAATAACACTGTTATATTGCTGAACATGTTAGGAAATAGATTGAAACAAATCTGCCGATGGCTTCTACAATTCTTGATGGAAATCGCTTATTTCTCTAATGTTATTGTTTAAAGCGTATTTAAGTGCTTAAAATGATCAAAAATAAGCATGAAAATCACTATTTTAATAACTGGATTTCGATCAGAGAACCACAGTAAATCACACAAAGTACAACTTATGCAATATGTCTGGAACGAATCTAAAGTAGAAAACCGAAGTTTTCTCGTGTTTCCCACTGCTAAAATGCATGAAATAACACTGTTATATTGCTGAACATGTTAGGAAATAGATTGAAACAAATCTGCCGATGGCTTCTACAATTCTTGATGGAAATCGCTTATTTCTCTAATGTTATTGTTTAAAGCGTATTTAAGTGCTTAAAATGATCAAAATAAGCATGAAAATCACTATTTTTATAACTGGATTTCGATCAGAGAACCACAGTAAATCACACAAAGTACAACTTATGCAATATGTCTGGAACGAATCTAAAGTAGAAAACCGAAGTTTTCTCGTGTTCCCACTGCTAAAATGCATGAAATAACACTGTTATATTGCTGAACATGTTAGGAAATAGATTGAAACAAATCTGCCGATGGCTTCTACAATTCTTGATGGAAATCGCTTATTTCTCTAATGTTATTGTTTAAAGCGTATTTAAGTGCTTAAAATGATCAAAATAAGCATGAAAATCACTATTTTAATAACTGGATTTCGATCAGAGAACCACAGTAAATCACACAAAGTACAACTTATGCAATATGTCTGGAACGAATCTAAAGTAGAAAACCGAAGTTTTCTCGTGTTTCCCACTGCTAAAATGCATGAAATAACACTGTTATATTGCTGAACATGTTAGGAAATAGATTGAAACAAATCTGCCGATGGCTTCTACAATTCTTGATGGAAATCGCTTATTTCTCTAATGTTATTGTTTAAAGCGTATTTAAGTGCTTAAAATGATCAAAAAAGCATGAAAATCACTATTTTAATAACTGGATTTCGATCAGAGAACCACAGTAAATCACACAAAGTACAACTTATGCAATATGTCTGGAACGAATCTAAAGTAGAAAACCGAAGTTTTCTCGTGTTTCCCACTGCTAAAATGCATGAAATAACACTGTTATATTGCTGAACATGTTAGGAAATAGATTGAAACAAATCTGCCGATGGCTTCTACAATTCTTGATGGAAATCGCTTATTTCTCTAATGTTATTGTTTAAAGCGTATTTAAGTGCTTAAAATGATCAAAATAAGCATGAAAATCACTATTTTAATAACTGGATTTCGATCAGAGAACCACAGTAAATCACACAAAGTACAACTTATGCAATATGTCTGGAACGAATCTAAAGTAGAAAACCGAAGTTTTCTCGTGTTTCCCACTGCTAAAATGCATGAAATAACACTGTTTATTGCTGAACATGTTAGGAAATAGATTGAAACAAATCTGCCGATGGCTTCTACAATTCTTGATGGAAATCGCTTATTTCTCTAATGTTATTGTTTAAAGCGTATTTAAGTGCTTAAAATGATCAAAATAAGCATGAAAATCACTATTTTAATAACTGGATTTCGATCAGAGAACCACAGTAAATCACACAAAGTACAACTTATGCAATATGTCTGGAACGAATCTAAAGTAGAAAACCGAAGTTTTCTCGTGTTTCCCACTGCTAAAATGCATGAAATAACACTGTTATATTGCTGAACATGTTAGGAAATAGATTGAAACAAATCTGCCGATGGCTTCTACAATTCTTGATGGAAATCGCTTATTTCTCTAATGTTATTGTTAAAGCGTATTTAAGTGCTTAAAATGATCAAAATAAGCATGAAAATCACTATTTTAATAACTGGATTTCGATCAGAGAACCACAGTAAATCAACAAAGTACAACTTATGCAATATGTCTGGAACGAATCTAAAGTAGAAAACCGAAGTTTTCTCGTGTTTCCCACTGCTAAAATGCATGAAATAACACTGTTATATTGCTGAACATGTTAGGAAATAGATTGAAACAAATCTGCCGATGGCTTCTACAATTCTTGATGGAAATCGCTTATTTCTCTAATGTTATTGTTTAAAGCGTATTTAAGTGCTTAAAATGATCAAAATAAGCATGAAAATCACTATTTTAATAACTGGATTTCGATCAGAGAACCACAGTAAATCACACAAAGTACACTTATGCAATATGTCTGGAACGAATCTAAAGTAGAAAACCGAAGTTTTCTCGTGTTCCCACTGCTAAAATGCATGAAATAACACTGTTATATTGCTGAACATGTTAGGAAATAGATTGAAACAAATCTGCCGATGGCTTCTACAATTCTTGATGGAAATCGCTTATTTCTCTAATGTTATTGTTTAAAAGCGTATTTAAGTGCTTAAAATGATCAAAATAAGCATGAAAATCACTATTTTAATAACTGGATTTCGATCAGAGAACCACAGTAAATCACACAAAGTACAACTTATGCAATATGTCTGGAACGAATCTAAAGTAGAAAACCGAAGTTTTCTCGTGTTTCCCACTGCTAAAATGCATGAAATAACACTGTTATATTGCTGAACATGTTAGGAAATAGATTGAAACAAATCTGCCGATGGCTTCTACAATTCTTGATGGAAATCGCTTATTTCTCTAATGTTATTGTTTAAAGCGTATTTAAGTGCTTAAAATGATCAAAATAAGCATGAAAATCACTATTTTAATAACTGGATTTCGATCAGAGAACCACAGTAAATCACAAAGTACAACTTATGCAATATGTCTGGAACGAATCTAAAGTAGAAAACCGAAGTTTTCTCGTGTTTCCCACTGCTAAAATGCATGAAATAACACTGTTATATTGCTGAACATGTTAGGAAATAGATTGAAACAAATCTGCCGATGGCTTCTACAATTCTTGATGGAAATCGCTTATTTCTCTAATGTTATTGTTTAAAGCGTATTTAAGTGCTTAAAATGATCAAAATAAGCATGAAAATCACTATTTTAATAACTGGATTTCGATCAGAGAACCACAGTAAATCACACAAAGTACAACTTATGCAATATGTCTGGAACGAATCTAAAGTAGAAAACCGAAGTTTTCTCGTGTTTCCCACTGCTAAAATGCATGAATAACACTGTTATATTGCTGAACATGTTAGGAAATAGATTGAAACAAATCTGCCGATGGCTTCTACAATTCTTGATGGAAATCGCTTATTTCTCTAATGTTATTGTTTAAAGCGTATTTAAGTGCTTAAAATGATCAAAATAAGCATGAAAATCACTATTTTAATAACTGGATTTCGATCAGAGAACCACAGTCACACAAAGTACAACTTATGCAATATGTCTGGAACGAATCTAAAGTAGAAAACCGAAGTTTTCTCGTGTTTCCCACTGCTAAAATGCATGAAATAACACTGTTATATTGCTGAACATGTTAGGAAATAGATTGAAACAAATCTGCCGATGGCTTCTACAATTCTTGATGGAAATCGCTTATTTCTCTAATGTTATTGTTTAAAGCGTATTTAAGCTTAAAATGATCAAAATAAGCATGAAAATCACTATTTTAATAACTGGATTTCGATCAGAGAACACAGTAAATCACACAAAGTACAACTTATGCAATATGTCTGGAACGAATCTAAAGTAGAAAACCGAAGTTTTGTTTCCCACTGCTAAAATGCATGAAATAACACTGTTATATTGCTGAACATGTTAGGAAATAGATTGAAACAAATCTGCCGATGGCTTCTACAATTCTTGATGGAAATCGCTTATTTCTCTAATGTTATTGTTTAAAGCGTATTTAAGGTTAAAATGATCAAAATAAGCATGAAAATCTATTTTTAACTGGATTTCGATCAGAGAACCACAAAATCACACAAAGTACAACTTATGCAATATGTCTGGAACGAATCTAAAGTAGAAAACCGAAGTTTTCTCGTGTTTCCCACTGCTAAAATGCATGAAATAACACTGTTATATTGCTGAACATGTTAGGAAATAGATTGAAACAAATCTGCCGATGGCTTCTACAATTCTTGATGGAAATCGCTTATTTCTCTAATGTTATTGTTTAAAGCGTATTTAAGTGCTTAAAATGATCAAAATAAGCATGAAAATCACTATTTTAATAACTGGATTTCGATCAGAGAACCACAGTAAATCACACAAAGTACAACTTATGCAATATGTCTGGAACGAATCTAAAGTAGAAAACCGAAGTTTTCTCGTGTTTCCCACTGCTAAAATGCATGAAATAACACTGTTATATTGCTGAACATGTTAGGAAATAGATTGAAACAAATCTGCCGATGGCTTCTACAATTCTTGATGGAAATCGCTTATTTCTCTAATGTTATTGTTTAAAGCGTATTTAAGTGCTTAAAATGATCAAAATAAGCATGAAAATCACTATTTTAATAACTGGATTTCGATCAGAGAACCACAGTAAATCACACAAAGTACAACTTATGCAATATGTCTGGAACGAATCTAAAGTAGAAAACCGAAGTTTTCTCGTGTTTCCCACTGCTAAAATGCATGAAATAACACTGTTATATTGCTGAACATGTTAGGAAATAGATTGAAACAAATCTGCCGATGGCTTCTACAATTCTTGATGGAAATCGCTTATTTCTCTAATGTTATTGTTTAAAGCGTATTTAAGTGCTTAAAATGATCAAAAAAGCATGAAAATCACTATTTTAATAACTGGATTTCGATCAGAGAACCACAGTAAATCACACAAAGTACAACTTATGCAATATGTCTGGAACGAATCTAAAGTAGAAAACCGAAGTTTTCTCGTTTCCCACTGCTAAAATGCATGAAATAACACTGTTATATTGCTGAACATGTTAGGAAATAGATTGAAACAAATCTGCCGATGGCTTCTACAATTCTTGATGGAATCGCTTATTTCTCTAATGTTATTGTTTAAAGCGTATTTAAGTGCTTAAAATGATCAAAATAAGCATGAAAATCACTATTTTAATAACTGGATTTCGATCAGAGAACCACAGTAAATCACACAAAGTACAACTTATGCAATATGTCTGGAACGAATCTAAAGTAGAAAACCGAAGTTTTCTCGTGTTTCCACTGCTAAAATGCATGAAATAACACTGTTATATTGCTGAACATGTTAGGAAATAGATTGAAACAAATCTGCCGATGGCTTCTACAATTCTTGATGGAAATCGCTTATTTCTCTAATGTTATTGTTTAAAGCGTATTTAAGTGCTTAAAATGATCAAAATAAGCATGAAAATCACTATTTTAATAACTGGATTTCGATCAGAGAACCACAGTAAATCACACAAAGTACAACTTATGCAATATGTCTGGAACGAATCTAAAGTAGAAAACCGAAGTTTTCTCGTGTTTCCCACTGCTAAAATGCATGAAATAACACTGTTATATTGCTGAACATGTTAGGAAATAGATTGAAACAAATCTGCCGATGGCTTCTACAATTCTTGATGGAAATCGCTTATTTCTCTAATGTTATTGTTTAAAGCGTATTTAAGTGCTTAAAATGATCAAAATAAGCATGAAAATCACTATTTTAATAACTGGATTTCGATCAGAGAACCACAGTAAATCACACAAAGTACAACTTATGCAATATGTCTGGAACGAATCTAAGTAGAAAACCGAAGTTTTCTCGTGTTTCCCACTGCTAAAATGCATGAAATAACACTGTTATATTGCTGAACATGTTAGGAAATAGATTGAAACAAATCTGCCGATGGCTTCTACAATTCTTGATGGAAATCGCTTATTTCTCTAATGTTATTGTTTAAAGCGTATTTAAGTGCTTAAAATGATCAAAATAAGCATGAAAATCACTATTTTAATAACTGGATTTCGATCAGAGAACCACAGTAAATCACACAAAGTACAACTTATGCAATATGTCTGGAACGAATCTAAAGTAGAAAACCGAAGTTTTCTCGTGTTTCCCACTGCTAAAATGCATGAAATAAACTGTTATATTGCTGAACATGTTAGGAATAGATTGAAACAAATCTGCCGATGGCTTCTACAATTCTTGATGGAAATCGCTTATTTCTCTAATGTTATTGTTTAAAAGCGTATTTAAGTGCTTAAAATGATCAAAATAAGCATGAAAATCACTATTTTAATAACTGGATTTCGATCAGAGAACCACAGTAAATCACACAAAGTACAACTTATG
The DNA here is from genome assembly GCA_018340805.1 of Microvelia longipes. Lineage (NCBI taxonomy): Eukaryota > Metazoa > Arthropoda > Insecta > Hemiptera > Veliidae > Microvelia > Microvelia longipes. Next base: position 4,213 of record JACMZG010001132.1, on the reverse strand, counting down.
CAATATGTCTGGAACGAATCTAAAGTAGAAAACCGAAGTTTTCTCGTGTTTCCCACTGCTAAAATGCATGAAATAACACTGTTATATTGCTGAACATGTTAGGAAATAGATTGAAACAAATCTGCCGATGGCTTCTACAATTCTTGATGGAAATCGCTTATTTCTCTAATGTTATTGTTTAAAGCGTATTTAAGTGCTTAAAATGATCAAAATAAGCATGAAAATCACTATTTTAATAACTGGATTTCGATCAGAGAACCACAGTAAATCACACAAAGTACAACTTATGCAATATGTCTGGAACGAATCTAAAGTAGAAAACCGAAGTTTTCTCGTGTTTCCCACTGCTAAAATGCATGAAATAACACTGTTATATTGCTGAACATGTTAGGAAATAGATTGAAACAAATCTGCCGATGGCTTCTACAATTCTTGATGGAAATCGCTTATTTCTCTAATGTTATTGTTTAAAGCGTATTTAAGTGCTTAAAATGATCAAAATAAGCATGAAAATCACTATTTTTAATAACTGGATTTCGATCAGAGAACCACAGTAAATCACACAAAGTACAACTTATGCAATATGTCTGGAACGAATCTAAAGTAGAAAACGAAGTTTTCTCGTGTTTCCCACTGCTAAAATGCATGAAATAACACTGTTATATTGCTGAACATGTTAGGAAATAGATTGAAACAAATCTGCCGATGGCTTCTACAATTCTTGATGGAAATCGCTTATTTCTCTAATGTTATTGTTTAAAGCGTATTTAAGTGCTTAAAAAATGATCAAAATAAGCATGAAAATCACTATTTTTAATAACTGGATTTCGATCAGAGAACCACAGTAAATCACACAAAGTACAACTTATGCAATATGTCTGGAACGAATCTAAAGTAGAAAACCGAAGTTTTCTCGTGTTTCCCACTGCTAAAATGCATGAAATAACACTGTTATATTGCTGAACATGTTAGGAAATAGATTGAAACAAATCTGCCGATGGCTTCTACAATTCTTGATGGAAATCGCTTATTTCTCTAATGTTATTGTTTAAAGCGTATTTAAGTGCTTAAAATGATCAAAATAAGCATGAAAATCACTATTTTAATAACTGGATTTCGATCAGAGAACCACAGTAAATCACACAAAGTACAACTTATGCAATATGTCTGGAACGAATCTAAGTAGAAAACCGAAGTTTTCTCGTGTTTCCCACTGCTAAAATGCATGAAATAACACTGTTATATTGCTGAACATGTTAGGAAATAGATTGAAACAAATCTGCCGATGGCTTCTACAATTCTTGATGGAAATCGCTTATTTCTCTAATGTTATTGTTTAAAGCGTATTTAAGTGCTTAAAATGATCAAAATAAGCATGAAAATCACTATTTTAATAACTGGATTTCGATCAGAGAACCACAGTAAATCACACAAAGTACAACTTATGCAATATGTCTGGAACGAATCTAAAGTAGAAAACCGAAGTTTTCTCGTGTTTCCCACTGCTAAAATGCATGAAATAACACTGTTATATTGCTGAACATGTTAGGAAATAGATTGAAACAAATCTGCCGATGGCTTCTACAATTCTTGATGGAAATCGCTTATTTCTCTAATGTTATTGTTTAAAGCGTATTTAAGTGCTTAAAATGATCAAAAAAAGCATGAAAATCACTATTTTAATAACTGGATTTCGATCAGAGAACCACAGTAAATCACACAAAGTACAACTTATGCAATATGTCTGGAACGAATCTAAAGTAGAAAACCGAAGTTTTCTCGTGTTTCCCACTGCTAAAATGCATGAAATAACACTGTTATATTGCTGAACATGTTAGGAAATAGATTGAAACAAATCTGCCGATGGCTTCTACAATTCTTGATGGAAATCGCTTATTTCTCTAATGTTATTGTTTAAAGCGTATTTAAGTGCTTAAAATGATCAAAATAAGCATGAAAATCACTATTTTAATAACTGGATTTCGATCAGAGAACCACAGTAAATCACACAAAGTACAACTTATGCAATATGTCTGGAACGAATCTAAAGTAGAAAACCGAAGTTTTCTCGTGTTTCCCACTGCTAAAATGCATGAAATAACACTGTTATATTGCTGAACATGTTAGGAAATAGATTGAAACAAATCTGCCGATGGCTTCTACAATTCTTGATGGAAATCGCTTATTTCTCTAATGTTATTGTTTAAAGCGTATTTAAGTGCTTAAAATGATCAAAATAAGCATGAAAATCACTATTTTAATAACTGGATTTCGATCAGAGAACCACAGTAAATCACACAAAGTACAACTTATGCAATATGTCTGGAACGAATCTAAAGTAGAAAACCGAAGTTTTCTCGTGTTTCCCACTGCTAAAATGCATGAAATAACACTGTTATATTGCTGAACATGTTAGGAAATAGATTGAAACAAATCTGCCGATGGCTTCTACAATTCTTGATGGAAATCGCTTATTTCTCTAATGTTATTGTTTAAAGCGTATTTAAGTGCTTAAAAATGATCAAAATAAGCATGAAAATCACTATTTTAATAACTGGATTTCGATCAGAGAACCACAGTAAATCACACAAAGTACAACTTATGCAATATGTCTGGAACGAATCTAAAGTAGAAAACCGAAGTTTTCTCGTGTTTCCCACTGCTAAAATGCATGAAATAACACTGTTATATTGCTGAACATGTTAGGAAATAGATTGAAACAAATCTGCCGATGGCTTCTACAATTCTTGATGGAAATCGCTTATTTCTCTAATGTTATTGTTTAAAGCGTATTTAAGTGCTTAAAATGATCAAAATAAGCATGAAAATCACTATTTTAATAACTGGATTTCGATCAGAGAACCACAGTAAATCACACAAAGTACAACTTATGCAATATGTCTGGAACGAATCTAAAGTAGAAAACCGAAGTTTTCTCGTGTTTCCCACTGCTAAAATGCATGAAATAACACTGTTATATTGCTGAACATGTTAGGAAATAGATTGAAACAAATCTGCCGATGGCTTCTACAATTCTTGATGGAAATCGCTTATTTCTCTAATGTTATTGTTTAAAGCGTATTTAAGTGCTTAAAATGATCAAAATAAGCATGAAAATCACTATTTTAATAACTGGATTTCGATCAGAGAACCACAGTAAATCACACAAAGTACAACTTATGCAATATGTCTGGAACGAATCTAAAGTAGAAAACCGAAGTTTTCTCGTGTTTCCCACTGCTAAAATGCATGAAATAACACTGTTATATTGCTGAACATGTTAGGAAATAGATTGAAACAAATCTGCGATGGCTTCTACAATTCTTGATGGAAATCGCTTATTTCTCTAATGTTATTGTTTAAAAGCGTATTTAAGTGCTTAAAATGATCAAAATAAGCATGAAAATCACTATTTTAATAACTGGATTTCGATCAGAGAACCACAGTAAATCACACAAAGTACAACTTATGCAATATGTCTGGAACGAATCTAAAGTAGAAAACCGAAGTTTTCTCGTGTTTCCCACTGCTAAAATGCATGAAATAACACTGTTATATTGCTGAACATGTTAGGAAATAGATTGAAACAAATCTGCCGATGGCTTCTACAATTCTTGATGGAAATCGCTTATTTCTCTAATGTTATTGTTTAAAGCGTATTTAAGTGCTTAAAATGATCAAAATAAGCATGAAAATCACTATTTTTTAACTGGATTTCGATCAGAGAACCACAGTAAATCACACAAAGTACAACTTATGCAATATGTCTGGAACGAATCTAAAGTAGAAAACCGAAGTTTTCTCGTGTTTCCCACTGCTAAAATGCATGAAATAACACTGTTATATTGCTGAACATGTTAGGAAATAGATTGAAACAAATCTGCCGATGGCTTCTACAATTCTTGATGGAAATCGCTTATTTCTCTAATGTTATTGTTTAAAGCGTATTTAATGCTTAAAATGATCAAAATAAGCATGAAAATCTATTTTAATAACTGGATTTCGATCAGAGAACCACAGTAAATCACACAAAGTACAACTTATGCAATATGTCTGGAACGAATCTAAAGTAGAAAACCGAAGTTTTCTCGTGTTTTCCACTGCTAAAATGCATGAAATAACACTGTTATATTGCTGAACATGTTAGGAAATAGATTGAAACAAATCTGCCGATGGCTTCTACAATTCTTGATGGAAATCGCTTATTTCTCTA
>JACMZG010001131.1:0-12201 GCA_018340805.1 Microvelia longipes | reverse complement strand
TTGTGTATCAAAATTTTATTTTTTGAAAATTTCTTTTTTAAAATATCATTTTTTTGAATTTAATTTTTTTTAAAATATCATTTTTTAAAATTTTATTTTTTTGACAAATATCCAATTTTTTGAAATTTTCATTTTATTGTAATTTTTAATTTCAGTTTGTTTTTTTCACAAATCATGGTTAAAGGAAGGTTCGCGAATAAATATTCATTTTTATTGAAATTTAACTTTTTTAAAATATTCATTTTTTTAAATTTTATTTTTTGAAAATTTTCAATATTTTGAAATTTTCATTTTCTTGAAATTTTTTTTTTTTTAGTTTTAATTTCATTTGTATTTTCACTATATCATGGTTAATGAAAAATTCGTGATACAAAAAGATATCAAGAAGTTTTGTATCAAATATTTTGTATCAAATTTTAATTTTTTGAAAATCATTTTTTTTAAAATTTCATTTTTTGAAATTACTTTTTTAAATATCATTTTTTAAATTTTTATTTTTTTGAAATTATCCATTTTTTTTTGAAATTTTCATTTTATTGTAATTTTTAATTTCATTTGTTTTTTTCACAATATCATGGTTAAAGGAAAGGTTCGCGATAAAAAGAGATTTCAAGTTGTTTTTGTATCCAAATATCTTTTGTATCAAAAATTTCATTATTTTTAAATATTTTATTTTTTTGAAAATTTTCATTTTTTAAAATTTTTATTTTCATTTGATTTTCACCATATCATGGTTAATTGAAAAATTCGTGATACAAAAAGATATCAAAGAAGTTTTGTATCAAATATTTTGTATCAAAATTTTATTTTTGGAAAATTTCATTTTTTTTAAAATATTCATTTTATTGAAATTTAACTTTTTTTATATTTCATTTTTTAAAATTTTATTTTTTTGAAAATATCCATTTTTTTTGAAATTTTCATTTTTATTGATATTTTAATTCATTTGTTTTTCACAATATCATGGTTAAAAGGAAAGGTTCGCGATAAAAAATTTAGATTTTGAAATTTAACTTTTTTAAAATATCTTTTTAATTTTATTTTTTTGAAATTTCATTATTTTTAAAATATTTATTTTTTGAAATTTTCATTTTTAAAATTTTTATTTTCATTTGATTTTCACCATATCATGGTTAATTGAAAAATTCGTGATACAAAAGAGATATCAAGAGTTTTTGTATCAAATATTTTGTATCAAAATTTTTATTTTGAAATTTCATTTTTTTTAAAATATTCATTTTTTTGAAATTTAACTTTTTTAAAATATTCATTTTTAAAATTTTTATTTTTTGAAATATCCCATTTTTTTGAAATTTCATTTTATTGTAATTTTTAATTTCATTTGTTTTTTCACAATATCATGGTTAAAGGAAAGGTTCGCGATAAAAATATTCATTTATATTGAAATTTAACTTTTTTAAAATATTCATTTTTTAAAATTTTTATTTTTTGAAATTTCATTTAAAATATTTATTTTTTTGAAATTTCATTTTTTAAAATTTTATTTCATTTGATTTTCACCTATATCATGGTTAATTGAAAAATTCGTGATACAAAAGATATCAAGAAGTTTTTGTATCAAATATTTTGTATCAAAATTTTATTTTTTGAATTTCATTTTTTAAATATTCATTTTTTTGAATTTACTTTTTAAAATATTCATTTTTTAAAAATTTTATTTTTTTGAAATATCCATTTTTTTGAAATTTTCATTTATTGTAATTTTTAATTTCATTTTGTTTTTTCACAATATCATGGTTAAAGAAAGGTTTCGCGATAAAAAGAGATTTCAAGTTGTTTTTGTATCAAATATCTTGTATCAAAAATTTCATTATTTTAAATATTTATTTTTTGAAATTTCATTTTTTAAAATTTTATTTTCATTTGATTTTCACCATATCATGTTAATTGAAAAATTCGTGATACAAAAAGATATCAAGAAGTTTTTGTATCAAATATTTTGTATCAAAATTTTTATTTTTGAAATTTCATTTTTTTAAAATATTTCATTTTGAAATTTAACTTTTTTAAAATATTCATTTTTTAAAATTTTTATTTTTTTGAAATATCCATTTTTTTGAAATTTTCATTTATGTAATTTTTAATTTCATTTGTTTTTTCACAATATCATGGTTTTAAAGGAAAGGTTCGCGATAAAATATTCATTTTATTGAAATTTAACTTTTTAAAATAATCATTTTTTATAAATTTTTATTTTTTGAAAATTTCATTATTTTAAAATATTTATTTTTTGAAATTTTCATTTTTTAAAATTTTTATTTTCATTTGATTTTCACCATATCATGGTTAATTGAAAAATTCGTGATACAAAGAGATATCAAGAAGTTTTTGTATCAAATATTTGTATCAAAATTTTTATTTTTTGAAAATTTCATTTTTTTTAAAATATTCATTTTTTTGAAATTTAACTTTTTTAAAATATTTCATTTTTAAAATTTTTATTTTTTTGAAATATCCATTTTTTTTGAAATTTTATTTTATTTAATTTTTAATTTCATTTGTTTTTTCACAATATCATGGTTAAAGGAAAGGTTCGCGATAAAAATATTCATTTTATTGAAATTTAATTTTTTAAAATATTCATTTTAAAATTTTTTTTATTTTTTTGAAATTTTCATTTTTAAAATTTTTATTTTTCATTTGATTTTTCACCATATCATGGTTAATTGAAAAATTCGTGATACAAAGAGATATCAAGAAGTTTTTGTATCAAATATTTTGTATCAAAATTTTATTTTTGAAAATTTCATTTTTTTTTAAATATTCATTTTTTTTGAAATTTAACTTTTTAAAATATTCATTTTTTTAAAATTTTTATTTTTTGAAATATCCATTTTTTGAAATTTTCATTTTATTGTAATTTTTTAATTTCATTTGTTTTTTCACAATATCATGGTTAAAGGAAAGGTTCGCGATAAAAGAGATTTCAAGTTGTTTTTGTATCAAATATTTGTATCAAAAATTTCATTATTTTAAATATTTATTTTTTTGAAATTTTCATTTTTTAAAATTTTTATTTTCATTTGATTTCACCATATCATGGTTAATTGAAAAATTCGTGATACAAAAAGATATCAAAGAAGTTTTTGTATCAAATATTTGTATCAAAATTTTATTTTTTGAAAATTTCATTTTTTTAAAATATTCATTTTTTTGAAATTTAACTTTTTTAAAATATTCATTTTTTTAAATTTTTATATTTTTTTGAAATATCCATTTTTGAAATTTTCATTTTATTGTTATTTTTAATTTCATTGTTTTTCACAATATCATGGTTAAAGGAAAGGTTCGCGATAAAAATATTCATTTTATTTGAAATTTAACTTTTTTTAAATATTTCATTTTTTAAAATTTTTATTTTTTTGAAAATTTCATTATTTTAAAATATTATTTTTTTGAAATTTTCATTTTTTTAAAATTTTTATTTTCATTTGATTTTCACCATATCATGGTTAATTGAAAAATTCGTGATACAAAGAATATCAAGAAGTTTTTGTATCAAATATTTTGTATCAAAATTTTTATTTTTTGAAAATTTCATTTTTTTTTAAATTCATTTTTTGAAATTTAACTTTTTTAAAATATTCATTTTTTAAAATTTTTATTTTTTGAAATATCCATTTTTTTGAAATTTTCATTTATTGTAATTTTTAATTTCATTTGTTTTTTCACAATATCATGGTTAAAGGAAAGGTTCGCGATAAAATATTCATTTTATTGAAATTTAACTTTTTTAAAATATTCATTTTTAAAATTTTTATTTTTTTGAAAATTTCATTATTTTTAATATTTATTTTTTTGAAATTTTCATTTTTTAAAATTTTTATTTTCATTTGATTTTCACCATATCATGGTTAATTGAAAAAATTCGTGATACAAAAAGATATCAAGAAGTTTTTGTATCAAATATTTTGTATCAAAAAATTTTATTTTTTGAAAATTCATTTTTTTAAAAAATTCATTTTTTAAATTTAACTTTTTAAAAATATTCATTTTTTAAAATTTTTATTTTTTTGTTCAAATTTTGAAAATTTTCATTTTTCTTGAAATTTATTTTTTTGTATTTTTAATTTTCAATTTTCACATATCATGGTTAAAGAAATTCGTGATACAAAAGATATCAAGAAGTTTTTGTATCAAATATTTTTATCAAAATTTTATTTTTTGAAAATTTCATTTTTTTTAAATATTTTTGAATTTAAAATATTCATTTTTTAAAATTTTTATTTTTTTGAAATATCCATTTTTTTGAAATTTTCATTTTATTGTAATTTTTAATTTCATTTGTTTTTTCACAATATCATGGTTAAAGGAAAGGTTCGCGATAAAATATCATTTTATTGAAATTTAACTTTTTTAATATTCATTTTTTAAAATTTTTATTTTTTTGAAAATTTCATTATTTTAAAATATTTATTTTTTGAAATTTTCATTTTTTTAAAATTTTTATTTTCATTTGATTTTCACCATATCATGGTTAATTGAAAAATTCGTGATACAAAAAGATATCAAAAGTTTTTGTATCAAATATTTTGTATCAAAAATTTTTTTTTTTGAAAATTTCATTTTTTTTAAAATATTCATTTTTTTGAAATTTAACTTTTTAAAATTTCATTTTTAAAATTTTATTTTTTTGAAATATCCATTTTTTTGAAATTTTCATTTTATTGTAATTTTTAATTTCATTTGTTTTTTCACAATATCATGGTTTAAAGGAAAGGTTCGCGATAAAAAGAGAATTCCAAGTTGTTTTTGTATCAAATATTTGTATCAAAAATTCATATTTTAAAATATTTATTTTTTTTGAAATTTTATTTTTAAAATTTTTATTTTCATTTGATTTTCACCATATCATGGTTAATTGAAAAAATTCGTGATACAAAAAGATATCAAGAAGTTTTTGTATCAAATATTTTGTATCAAAATTTTATTTTTTGAAATTTCATTTTTTTAAATATTCATTTTATTGAAATTTAACTTTTTTAAAATATTCATTTTTAAAATTTTTATTTTTTTGAAATTTTCCAATATTTTGAATTTTCATTTTCTTGAAATTTATTTTTTTGTAGTTTTTATTTCATTGTATTTTCACTATATCATGGTTAAAGGAAAGGTTCGTGATACAAAAGATATCAAGAAGTTTTTGTATCAAATATTTTGTATCAAAATTTTTATTTTTAAAATTCATTTTTTTAAATATTCATTTTTTTGAAATTTAACTTTTTTAAAATATTCATTTTTTAAAATTTTTATTTTTTTGAAATATCCTTTTTTGAAATTTTCATTTTATTGTAATTTTTAATTTCATTTGTTTTTTCACAATATCATGGTTAAAGGAAAGGTTCGCGATAAAAAAGATTTCATTTTTTGTTTTCAAATATCATTTTTTATCAAAAATTTCATTTTTTAAAATATTATTTTTTTGAAATTTTCATTTTTTTAAAATTTTTATTTTCATTTGATTTTCACCATCATGGTTAATTGAAAAATTCGTGATACAAAAAGATATCAAGAAGTTTTTGTATCAAATATTTTGTATCAAAAATTTTATTTTTTGAAAAATTTCATTTTTTAAAATATTTCATTTTATTGAAATTTAACTTTTTTAAAATATTCATTTTTTAAAATTTTATTTTTTTGAAATTTTCAATATTTTGAAATTTCATTTTCTTGAAATTTATTTTTTGTAGTTTTTAATTTCATTTGTTTTTCACTATATCATGGTTAAGGAAAGGTTCGTGATAAAAAAGAGATATCCAAGTTTTTGTTTCAAAATATATTTTGTATCAAAATTTTTTATTTTTTTGAAAATTTCATTTTTTTTAAATATTCATTTTTTTTGAAATTTAACTTTTTTAAAATATTCATTTTTTAAAATTTTTATTTTTTTGAAATATCCATTTTTTTGAAATTTTCATTTTATTGTAATTTTTTAATTTCATTTGTTTTTTCACAATATCATGGTTAAAGAAGGTTCGCGATAAAAATTTTCATTTTATTGAAATTTACTTTTTTAAAATTTATTTTTTAAAATTTTATTTTTTGAAAATTTCATTATTTAAAATATTTTTTTTTGAAATTTTCATTTTTTAAAATTTTTATTTTCATTTGATTTTCACCATATCATGGTTAATTTGAAAAATTTCGTGATACAAAAAGATATCAAGAAGTTTTTGTATCAAATATTTTGTATCAAAATTTTAATTTTTTGAAAATTTCATTTTTTTAAAAATATTCATTTATTGAAATTTAACTTTTTTAAAATATTCATTTTTAAAATTTTATTTTTTTTGAAATTTTCAATATTTTGAAATTTTCATTTCTTGAAATTTATTTTTTTTGTAGTTTTTAATTTCATTGTATTTTCACTATATCATGGTTAAAGGAAAGGTTCGTGATACAAAGAGATATCAAGAAGTTTTTGTATCAAATATTTTGTATCAAATTTTTATTTTTTGAAAATTTCATTTTTTTAAATATTCATTTTTTGAAATTAACTTTTTTAAAATATTCATTTTTAAAATTTTTTTTTTGGAAATATCCATTTTTTTGAAATTTCATTTTATTGTAATTTTTAATTTCATTTGTTTTTTCACAATTTCATGGTTAAAGGAAAGGTTCGCGATAAAAACTATTCATTTTTGAAATTTAACTTTTTTAAATATTCATTTTTTAAAATTTTTATTTTTTTTGAAAATTTCATTATTTTTTAAAATATTTTTTTTTTGAAATTTTCATTTTTTAAATTTTATTTTCATTTGATTTTCACCATATCATGTTAATTGAAAAATTCGTGATACAAAAAGATATCAAGAAGTTTTTGTATCAAATATTTTTATCAAAATTTATTTTTGAAAATTTCATTTTTTTAAATATTCATTTTTTTTGAAATTTAACTTTTTTAAAATATTCATTTTTTAAAATTTTTTTTTTTTTGAAATATCCATTTTTTTGAATTTTCATTTATTGTAATTTTAATTTCATTTCTTTTTTCCAATATCATGGTTAAAGGAAAGGGTTCGCGATAAAAAAGAGATTCAAGTTTGTTTTTGTATTCAAATATCTTTATTCAAAAATTTCATTATTTTTAAAATATTTATTTTTTTGAAATTTTCATTTTTTTAAATTTTTATTTTCATTTGATTTTCACCATATCATGGTTAATTGAAAAATTCGTGATACAAAAGATATCAAGAAGTTTTTGTATCAAATATTTTGTATCAAAATTTTTATTTTTTGAAAATTTCATTTTTTTAAAATATTCATTTTTGAAATTTAACTTTTTTAAATATTCATTTTTTTAAAATTTTTATTTTTTTGAAATATCCATTTTTTGAAATTTTCATTTTATTGTAATTTTTAATTTCATTGTTTTTTCACAATATCATGGTTAAAGGAAAGGTTCGCGATAAAAATATTCATTTTATTGAAATTTTTTTTTAAAAATATTCATTTTTAAAATTTTTTTTTTTTTGAAAAATTTTTATTTTAAAATATTTATTTTTTGAATTTTTCATTTTTTAAAAGTTTTATTTTCATTTGATTTTCACCATATCATGGTTAAATTGAATTCGTGATAAAAGAGATATCAAGAAGTTTTTGTATCAAATATTTTGTATCAAAATTTTTATTTTTTGAAAATTTCATTTTTTTAAATATTCATTTTTTTTGAAATTTAACTTTTTTAAAATATTCATTTTTTAAAAATTTTTATTTTTTTGAAATATCCATTTTTTTGAAATTTTCATTTTATTGTAATTTTTAATTTCATTTGTTTTTCAACAATATCATGGTAAAGGAAAGGTTCGCGATAAAAAGAGATTTCCAAGTTGTTTTTGTATCAAATATCTTGTATCAAAAATTTCATTATTTTAAATATTTATTTTTTTTGAAATTTTCATTTTTTAAAAATTTTTATTTTCATTTGATTTTCACCATATCATGGTTAATTTGAAAATTCGTGATACAAAAGATATCAAGAAGTTTTTGTATCAAATATTTTGTATCAAAATTTTTATTTTTTGAAAATTTCATTTTTTTAAATATTCATTTTATTGAAATTTATACATTTTTTTTTAAAAATATTCATTTTTAAAATTTTTATTTTTTTGAAATTTTCAATATTTTGAAATTTTTCATTTTCTTGAAATTTATTTTTTTTGTAGTTTTTAATTTCATTTGTATTTTCACTATTATATGGTTAAAAAGGTTCGTGATACAAAGAGATATCAAGAAGTTTTTGTTCAAATATTTTGTATCAAAATTTTTATTTTTTGAAAATTTCATTTTTTTAAATATTCATTTTTTTGAAATTACTTTTTTTAATATTCATTTTTAAATTTTATTTTTTTGAAATATCCATTTTTTTGAAATTTCATTTTATTGTAATTTTTAATTTCATTTGTTTTTTCACAATATCATGGTTAAAGGAAAGGTCGCGATAAAATATTCTTTTATTGAAATTTAACTTTTTTAAAAATATTCATTTTTTCTGAAAATTTCATTATTTTAAAATATTTATTTTTTTGAAATTTTCATTTTTTAAAATTTTTTATTTTCATTTGATTTTCACCATATCATGGTTAATTGAAAAATTCGTGATACAAAAAGATATCAAGAAGTTTTTGTATCAAATAGTTTGTATCAAAAATTTTATTTTTTGAAAAATTTCATTTTTTTTAAAATATTCATTTTTTTTGAATTTTAACTTTTTTAAATATTCATTTTTTAAAATTTTTATTTTTTGAAATATCCATTTTTTTGAAATTTTCATTTTATTGTAATTTTTAATTTCATTTTGTTTTTTCACAATATCATGGTTAAAGGAAAGGTTCGCGATAAAAGAGATTCAAGTTGTTTTTGTATCAAATATCTTGTATCAAAATTTCATTTATTTAAAATTTATTTTTTTTGAAATTTTCATTTTTTAAAATTTTTATTTTCATTTGATTTTCACCATATCATGGTTAATTGAAAAATTCGTGATACAAAAAGATATCAAGAAGTTTTTGTATCAAATATTTTGTATCAAAAATTTTTATTTTTTTGAAAATTCATTTTTTTAAATATTCATTTTTGAAATTTAACTTTTTTAAAATATTCATTTTTTAAAATTTTTATTTTTTTGAAATTTTCAATATTTTGAAATTTTCATTTTCTTGAAATTTATTTTTTTTGTAGTTTTTAATTTCATTTGTATTTCACTATATCATGGTTTAAAGGAAAGGTTCGTGATACAAAAGAGATATCAAGAAGTTTTTGTATCAAATATTTTGTATCAAAATTTTTATTTTTGAAAATTTCATTTTTGTTAAAATATTCATTTTTTTTTGAAATTTAACTTTTTTTAAAATATTCATTTTTTTTTAAATTTTTATTTTTTTTTGAAATATCCATTTTTTTGAAATTTTCATTTATTGTAATTTTTAATTTCATTTGTTTTTCACAATATCATGGTTAAAGGAAGGTTCGCGATAAAAGAGATTCCAAGTTGTTTTTGTATCAAATGATCTTGTATCAAAAATTTCATTATTTTAAAATATTTCTTTTTTTGAAATTTTCATTTTTAAAATTTTTATTTTCATTTGATTTTCACCATATCATGGTTAATTGAAAAAATTCGTGATACAAAAAGATATCAAGAAGTTTTTGTATCAAATATTTTGATCAAAATTTTTATTTTTTGAAAATTTCATTTTTTAAAATATTCATTTATTGAAATTTAACTTTTTTAAAATATTCATTTTTTAAAATTTTTTATTTTTTGAAAATTTTCAATATTTTGAAATTTTTCATTTTCTTGAAATTTATTTTTTTTGTAGTTTTTAATTCATTTGTATTTTCACTATATCATGTGTTTAAGGAAAGGTTTCGTGATACAAAGAGATATTCAAGAAGTTTTTGTATCAAATATTTTGTATCAAAATTTTTATTTTTGAAAATTTCATTTTTTTTTAAATATTCATTTTTTTGAAATTCAACTTTTTTTAATATTCATTTTTTTAAAATTTTTATTTTTTTGAAATATCCATTTTTTTGAAATTTCATTTTATTGTTAATTTTTAATTTCATTTGTTTTTCACAATATCATGGTTAAAGGAAAGGTTCGCGATAAAAAGAGATTCAAGTTGTTTTTGTATCAAATATTTGTATCAAAAATTTCATTATTTTAAAATATTTATTTTTTTGAAATTTCATTTTTTAAAATTTTTATTTTCATTTGATTTTCACATATCATGGTTAATTGAAAAATTCGTGATACAAAAAGATATCAAGAAGTTTTTGTATCAAATATTTTGTTATCAAAATTTTTATTTTTTGAAAAATTCATTTTTTTAAAATATTCATTTTTTTGAAATTTAACTTTTTTAAAAAATTCAATTTTTAAAATTTCATTTTTTTGAAAATATCCATTTTTTTTGAAATTTTCATTTTATTGTTAATTTTTTATTCTTTGTTTTTTCACAATATCATGGTTAAAGGAAAGGTTCGCCGATAAAAAGATTTCATTTTATGAAATTTCTTTTTTTAAAAATATTCATTTTTTAAAATTTTTTATTTTTTTGAAATTTTCATATTTTGAAATTTCATTTTCTTGAAATTTATTTTTTTTGTTAGTTTTAATTTCATTTGTATTTTCACTATATCATGGTTAATTGAAAAAATTCGTGATACAAAAAGATATCAAGAAGTTTTTGTATCAAATATTTTGTATCAAAATTTTATTTTTTGAAAATTTTTTTTAAAATATTCATTTTTTTGAAATTTTAACTTTTTTAAAATATTCATTTTTAAAATTTTTATTTTTTTGAAATATCCATTTTTTTGAAATTTTCATTTTATTGTAATTTTTAATTTCATTTGTTTTTCACAATATCATGGTAAAGGAAAGGTTCGCGATAAAAAAAGAGATTCCAAGTTGTTTTTGTATCAAATATCTTGTATCAAAAATTTCATTATTTTAAAATATTATTTTTTAAATTTTCATTTTTTTTAAAATTTTATTTTCATTTGATTTTCACCTATATCATGGTTAATTGAAAAATTCGTGATACAAAAAGATATCAGAAGTTTTTTGTATCAAATATTTTGTATCAAAATTTTTTTTTTTGAAAATTCATTTTTTTAAAAATATTCATTTTATTGAAATTTAACTTTTTTAAAATATTCATTTTTTAAATTTTTATTTTTTTGAAAATTTTCAATATTTTGAAATTTCATTTTCTTGAAATTTATTTTTTTGTAGTTTTTAATTTCATTGTATTTTCACTATATCATGGTTAAAGGAAAGTTCGTGATACAAAGAGATATCAAGAAGTTTTTGTATCAAATATTTTGTATCAAAATTTTTATTTTTTGAAAATTTCCATTTTTTTAAATATTCATTTTTTTGAAATTTAACTTTTTTTAAATATTCATTTTTTTAAATTTTATTTTTTTGAATAATCCATTTTTTGAAATTTTCATTTTATGTAATTTTAATTTCATTTGTTTTTTCACATATCATGGTTAAAGAAAGGTTCGCGATAAAAAAGAAAAGTTGTTTTTGAGAATTTTCATGTCATTTTGATTTTCACATATCAATTCGTGATATTCAAGAAGTTTTTGTATCAAAATTTTTATTTTTTTTCATAAATATTCTTTTAAAATTTAACTTTTTAAAATATTATTTTTAAAATTTTTATTTGAAATTTTCAATATTTTGAAATTTTCATTTTTAAATTTATTTTTTTGTAGGTTTCATTTGTATTTTCACTATTATCATGGTTAATTGAAAAATTCGTGATACAAAAGATATCAAGAAGTTTTGTATCAAATATTTGTATCAAAATTTTTATTTTTTGAAAATTTCATTTTTTTAAATATTCATTTTTTTTGAAAATTTAACTTTTTTAAAATATTCATTTTTATAAAATTTTTATTTTTTTGAAATATCCATTTTTTTTGAAATTTTCATTTTATTGTAATTTTTAATTTCATTTTTATTTTTCACAAATATTTCAGGTTAAAGGAAAGGTTCGCGATTAAAAAGAGATTCCAAGTTGTTTTTGTTAATCAAATATCTTGTATCAAATTTCATTATTTTAAAATATGGTTCTTTTTTTAAATTTTCATTTTTTAAAATTTTTTATTTTCATTTTGATTTCACCATCATTGGTTAATGAAAATTCGTTGATAACA
>JACMZG010001130.1:0-12203 GCA_018340805.1 Microvelia longipes | reverse complement strand
TCAATAGCATCTTTCGATAAAAAAGCAAGGAAATGTCTGATTACTAATTCAAATACTCTCGATTCATCACCAGTTAATTCAAAGCCTTGTTTTAACGAATGAATCGGAGGATGAGCTTGATCTTTTTTTTACAGTTATGCGGATTGATTCCATTTGATAATAATTGCACAGCAAATTCTCCTTATCGAATAC
The DNA here is from genome assembly GCA_018340805.1 of Microvelia longipes. Classification (NCBI taxonomy): domain Eukaryota; kingdom Metazoa; phylum Arthropoda; class Insecta; order Hemiptera; family Veliidae; genus Microvelia; species Microvelia longipes. The sequence continues at coordinate 12,011 of JACMZG010001130.1, read as the reverse complement.
CTGATACTTGAGCCTCAACCAGATTGTGGAGGTTCATATCTTTAGGAAATATAATTGTTTCAGTTCTCAAATATCTAATATATCCTCTACTATAGAGTTTTTCAGCAATCTGCATAGTAGTTTTAGGATTTATTTCAGCTTTCTTGAAGATAATTTTCTAATTCAATCGTATCCATAGCAAAAGGTCTCCATTTTGATTTCGGTTTGTTGTGTACATTAATAACACAAGCAAATTTCCACCATCAGTGATGTTATCTAATAGTACACTAACTAAATTTCCGTCAAATAATCTTATTCGATTTCAAGAAAACTCAGAAACTCTAAATTTTTTTCGTGAAATAACTTTATTTTCCATAATTATTTTAATGGTAAAATAATCTACTTCAAATCTGCTTGACTCTAAAAACATTCTTCTTCAAAGGAACTGGTGGTCTAAAGTTGCTATGGCCTTCAAATACCTGAACGAATTCAATATTGGTTCTCATGCTTTATAATTCGAAAGACTCTTCATTGAACACTCTCGTTAGTTATAATAACGCCACTACCGCTTTTATCTACTTCAAACCCTAAATAATAATGCGAATAAAGGTAGAACGCCCCTTTATTTGAGATATTTTAGATTTCACAAACAATTTAATATCTAAAAATGAGAAAGATCGCAAAATTAATATTATAATTAATTAATTCAACAAAAATCTTATTAAGAAACTTTATTTTAAAAACAAAAATGTGCAATTGATTCCATAAAATCTAACAATTTTAAACCAAATATTTTTCATAATAATAATAATATTTTGATTATTATAATAAAAAATCGATAGTTCCTTCAAATATTATCTAGGACAGCGATATAGCACATAAAATTAAAAAAGCTGATGACACCTTTGTATTCCACAGACCCTCTTGTAAGGAAATTAAATGATAACTTAAAAATTGCCCCAAACTGCTCTGCACCTGGGACAGATACAATTAACTATAAAATTATTAAAATTCTAGATCCAGATGCTAAAATTCTGCAATTTTTATTTTCTTTTATTATGAAGTCAGGTCATACACCCGATATCTAGCGCAAAGACAACACTATACTCATTCTCAAACCTGGTAAAAAAAGATGAGTATAATCGAGTTGAAAACTGGAGACCGATTTTACTCCTCTAAACGACCTATAAAATTTTCACATCATGTCTTTGCAACTAACTGCATAGCTGGCTTTTTTATAATGACTTAATTTATTCTAATCAAAACAGCATTGGTTCCGGTGAGGGTTGCACAAACATAATATTACTTTGATTATTTTAATTAAGCAAGGTTAAAGATTCAAATATTTCACCAATCTCATAATTCGGTACTTTTTATCTGGCCACTTATCATATGGATAAATATCCAAATAGCTTCTCTCTAAAATAGCTAATCCAGTTAGAGTAAAACCTTCTCCGAAACTAAATCGTTTAATACTTCTATTCATTAAATTGTATCGAATTTCACTAACCCATTTCGTAAATGTTGATTTCCTACAATACGCCAACTATCAAAACTGAGAGATTTACTGATGTAATCAATTAAGATTTTATTTTCATGTTCAATAGCATCTTTCGATAAAAAGCAAGGAAATGTCTGATTACTAATTCAAATACTCTCGATTCATCACCAGTTAATTCAAAGCCTTGTTTTAACGAATGAATCGGAGGATGAGCTTGATCTGTTTTTTTACAGTTATGCGGATTGATTCCATTTGATAATAATTGCACAGCAAATTCTCCTTATCGAATACCTGATACTTGAGCCTCAACCAGATTGTGGAGGTTCATATCTTTAGGAAATATAATTGTTTCAGTTCTCAAATATCTAATATATCCTCTACTATAGAGTTTTTCAGCAATCTGCATAGTAGTTTTAGGATTTATTTTCAGCTTTCTTGAAGATAATTTTCTAATTCAATCGTATCCATAGCAAAAGGTCTCCATTTTGATTTCGGTTTGTTGTGTACATTAATAACACAAGCAAAATTTCCACCATCAGTGATGTTATCTAATAGTACACTAACTAAATTTCCGTCAAATAATCTTATTCGATTTCAAGAAAACTCAGAAACTTCTAAATTTTTTTCGTGAAATAACTTTATTTTCCATAATTATTTTAATGGTAAAATAATCTACTTCAAATCTGCTTGACTCTAAAAACATTCTTCTTCAAAGGAACTGGTGGTCTAAAGTTGCTATGGCCTTCAAATACCTGAACGAATTCAATATTGGGTTCTCATGCTCTTATAATTCGAAAGACTCTTCATTGAACACTCTCGTTAGTTATAATAACGCCACTACCGCTTTTATCTACTTCAAACCCTAAATAATAATGCGAATAAAGGTAGAACGCCCCTTTATTTGAGATATTTTAGATTTCACAAACAATTTAATATCTAAAAATGAGAAAGATCGCAAAATTAATATTATAATTAATTAATTCAACAAAAATCTTATTAAGAAACTTTATTTTAAAAAAAAAAATGTGCAATTGATTCCATAAAATCTAACAATTTTAAACCAAATATTTTCATAATAATAATAATATTTTGATTATTATAATAAAAAATCGATAGTTCCTTCAAATATTATCTAGGACAGCGATATAGCACATAAAATTAAAAAAGCTGATGACACCTTTGTATTCCACAGACCCTCTTGTAAGGAAATTAAATGATAACTTAAAAATTGCCCAAACTGCTCTGCACCTGGGACAGATACAATTAACTATAAAATTATTAAAATTCTAGATCCAGATGCTAAAATTCTGCAATTTTTATTTTCTTTTATTATGAAGTCAGGTCATACACCCGATATCTAGCGCAAAGACAACACTATACTCATTCTCAAACCTGGTAAAAAAAGATGAGTATAATCGAGTTGAAAACTGGAGACCGATTTTACTCCTCTAAACGACCTATAAAATTTTCACATCATGTCTTTGCAACTAACTGCATAGCTGGCTTTTTTATAATGACTTAATTTATTCTAATCAAAACAGCATTGGTTCCGGTGAGGGTTGCACAAACATAATATTACTTTGATTATTTTAATTAAGCAAGGTTAAAGATTCAAATATTTCACCAATCTCATAATTCGGTACTTTTTTATCTGGCCACTTATCATATGGATAAATATCCAAATAGCTTCTCTCTAAAATAGCTAATCCAGTTAGAGTAAAACCTTCTCCGAAACTAAATCGTTTAATACTTCTATTCATTAAATTGTATCGAATTTCACTAACCCATTTCGTAAATGTTGATTTCCTACAATACGCCAACTATCAAAACTGAGAGATTTACTGATGTAATCAATTAAGATTTTATTTTCATGTTCAATAGCATCTTTCGATAAAAAAGCAAGGAAATGTCTGATTACTAATTCAAATACTCTCGATTCATCACCAGTTAATTCAAAGCCTTGTTTTAACGAATGAATCGGAGGATGAGCTTGATCTGTTTTTTTACAGTTATGCGGATTGATTCCATTTGATAATAATTGCACAGCAAATTCTCCTTATCGAATACCTGATACTTGAGCCTCAACCAGATTGTGGAGGTTCATATCTTTAGGAAATATAATTGTTTCAGTTCTCAAATATCTAATATATCCTCTACTATAGAGTTTTTCAGCAATCTGCATAGTAGTTTTAGGATTTATTTTCAGCTTTCTTGAAGATAATTTTCTAATTCAATCGTATCCATAGCAAAAGGTCTCCATTTTGATTTCGGTTTGTTGTGTACATTAATAACACAAGCAAAATTTCCACCATCAGTGATGTTATCTAATAGTACACTAACTAAATTTCCGTCAAAAATCTTATTCGATTTCAAGAAAACTCAGAAACTTCTAAATTTTTTTCGTGAAATAACTTTATTTTCCATAATTATTTTAATGGTAAAATAATCTACTTCAAATCTGCTTGACTCTAAAAACATTCTTCTTCAAAGGAACTGGTGGTCTAAAGTTGCTATGGCCTTCAAATACCTGAACGAATTCAATATTGGGTTCTCATGCTCTTATAATTCGAAAGACTCTTCATTGAACACTCTCGTTAGTTATAATAACGCCACTACCGCTTTTATCTACTTCAAACCCTAAATAATAATGCGATAAAGGTAGAACGCCCCTTTATTGAGATATTTTAGATTTCACAAACAATTTAATATCTAAAAATGAGAAAGATCGCAAAATTAATATTATAATTATCTAATTATTCAACAAAAATCTTATTAAGAAACTTTATTTTAAAAACAAAAAATGTGCAATTGATTCCATAAAATCTAACAATTTTAAACCAAATATTTTTCATAATAATAATAATATTTTGATTATTATAATAAAAAATCGATAGTTCCTTCAAATATTATCTAGGACAGCGATATAGCACATAAAATTAAAAAAGCTGATGACACCTTTGTATTCCACAGACCCTCTTGTAAGGAAATTAAATGATAACTTAAAAATTGCCCCAAACTGCTCTGCACCTGGGACAGATACAATTAACTATAAAATTATTAAAATTCTAGATCCAGATGCTAAAATTCTGCAATTTTTATTTTCTTTTATTATGAAGTCAGGTCATACACCCGATATCTAGCGCAAAGACAACACTATACTCATTCTCAAACCTGGTAAAAAAAGATGAGTATAATCGAGTTGAAAACTGGAGACCGATTTTACTCCTCTAAACGACCTATAAAATTTTCACATCATGTCTTTGCAACTAACTGCATAGCTGGCTTTTTTATAATGACTTAATTTATTCTAATCAAAACAGCATTGGTTCCGGTGAGGGTTGCACAAACATAATATTACTTTGATTATTTTAATTAAGCAAGGTTAAAGATTCAAATATTTCACCAATCTCATAATTCGGTACTTTTTTATCTGGCCACTTATCATATGGATAAATATCCAAATAGCTTCTCTCTAAAATAGCTAATCCAGTTAGAGTAAAACCTTCTCCGAAACTAAATCGTTTAATACTTCTATTCATTAAATTGTATCGAATTTCACTAACCCATTTCGTAAATGTTGATTTCCTACAATACGCCAACTATCAAAACTGAGAGATTTACTGATGTAATCAATTAAGATTTTATTTTCATGTTCAATAGCATCTTTCGATAAAAAAGCAAGGAAATGTCTGATTACTAATTCAAATACTCTCGATTCATCACCAGTTAATTCAAAGCCTTGTTTTAACGAATGAATCGGAGGATGAGCTTGATCTTTTTTTTACAGTTATGCGGATTGATTCCATTTGATAATAATTGCACAGCAAATTCTCCTTATCGAATACCTGATACTTGAGCCTCAACCAGATTGTGGAGGTTCATATCTTTAGGAAATATAATTGTTTCAGTTCTCAAATATCTAATATATCCTCTACTATAGAGTTTTTCAGCAATCTGCATAGTAGTTTTAGGATTTATTTTCAGCTTTCTTGAAGATAATTTTCTAATTCAATCGTATCCATAGCAAAAGGTCTCCATTTTGATTTCGGTTTGTTGTGTACATTAATAACACAAGCAAAATTTCCACCATCAGTGATGTTATCTAATAGTACACTAACTAAATTTCCGTCAAATAATCTTATTCGATTTCAAGAAAACTCAGAAACTTCTAAATTTTTTTCGTGAAATAACTTTATTTTCCATAATTATTTTAATGGTAAAATAATCTACTTCAAATCTGCTTGACTCTAAAAACATTCTTCTTCAAAGGAACTGGTGGTCTAAAGTTGCTATGGCCTTCAAATACCTGAACGAATTCAATATTGGGTTCTCATGCTCTTATAATTCGAAAGACTCTTCATTGAACACTCTCGTTAGTTATAATAACGCCACTACCGCTTTTATCTACTTCAAACCCTAAATAATAATGCGAATAAAGGTAGAACGCCCCTTTATTTGAGATTTTTTAGATTTCACAAACAATTTAATATCTAAAAATGAGAAAGATCGCAAAATTAATATTATAATTATTAAATTCAACAAAAATCTTATTAAGAAACTTTATTTTAAAAACAAAAAATGTGCAATTGATTCCATAAAATCTAACAATTTTAAACCAAATATTTTTCATAATAATAATAATATTTTGATTATTATAATAAAAAATCGATAGTTCCTTCAAATATTATCTAGGACAGCGATATAGCACATAAAATTAAAAAAGCTGATGACACCTTTGTATTCCACAGACCCTCTTGTAAGGAAATTAAATGATAACTTAAAAATTGCCCCAAACTGCTCTGCACCTGGGACAGATACAATTAACTATAAAATTATTAAAATTCTAGATCCAGATGCTAAAATTCTGCAATTTTTATTTCTTTTATTATGAAGTCAGGTCATACACCCGATATCTAGCGCAAAGACAACACTATACTCATTCTCAAACCTGGTAAAAAAAGATGATAATCGAGTTGAAAACTGGAGACCGATTTTACTCCTCTAAACGACCTATAAAATTTTCACATCATGTCTTTGCAACTAACTGCATAGCTGGCTTTTTTATAATGACTTAATTTATTCTAATCAAAACAGCATTGGTTCCGGTGAGGGTTGCACAAACATAATATTACTTTGATTATTTTAATTAAGCAAGGTTAAAGATTCAAATATTTCACCAATCTCATAATTCGGTACTTTTTTATCTGGCCACTTATCATATGGATAAATATCCAAATAGCTTCTCTCTAAAATAGCTAATCCAGTTAGAGTAAAACCTTCTCCGAAACTAAATCGTTTAATACTTCTATTCATTAAATTGTATCGAATTTCACTAACCCATTTCGTAAATGTTGATTTCCTACAATACGCCAACTATCAAAACTGAGAGATTTACTGATGTAATCAATTAAGATTTTATTTTCATGTTCAATAGCATCTTTCGAAAAAAGCAAGGAAATGTCTGATTACTAATTCAAATACTCTCGATTCATCACCAGTTAATTCAAAGCCTTGTTTTAACGAATGAATCGGAGGATGAGCTTGATCTGTTTTTTTACAGTTATGCGGATTGATTCCATTTGATAATAATTGCACAGCAAATTCCCTTATCGAATACCTGATACTTGAGCCTCAACCAGATTGGAGGTTCATATCTTTAGGAAATATAATTGTTTCAGTTCTCAAATATCTAATATATCCTCTACTATAGAGTTTTTCAGCAATCTGCATAGTAGTTTTAGGATTTATTTTCAGCTTTCTTGAAGATAATTTTCTAATTCAATCGTATCCATAGCAAAAGGTCTCCATTTTGATTTCGGTTGTTGTGTACATTAATAACACAAGCAAAATTTCCACATCAGTGATGTTATCTAATAGTACACTAACTAAATTTCCGTCAAATAATCTTATTCGATTTCAAGAAAACTCAGAAACTTCTAAATTTTTTCGTGAAATAACTTTATTTTCCATAATTATTTTAATGGTAAAATAATCTACTTCAAATCTGCTTGACTCTAAAAACATTCTTCTTCAAAGGAACTGGTGGTCTAAAGTTGCTATGGCCTTCAAATACCTGAACGAATTCAATATTGGGTTCTCATGCTCTTATAATTCGAAAGACTCTTCATTGAACACTCTCGTTAGTTATAATAACGCCACTACCGCTTTTATCTACTTCAAACCCTAAATAATAATGCGAATAAAGGTAGAACGCCCCTTTATTTGAGATATTTTAGATTTCACAAACAATTTAATATCTAAAAATGAGAAAGATCGCAAAATTAATATTATAATATCTAATTATTCAACAAAAATCTTATTAAGAAACTTTTATTTAAAAACAAAAAATGTGCAATTGATTCCATAAAATCTAACAATTTTAAACCAAATATTTTTCATAATAATAATAATATTTTGATTATTATAATAAAAATCGATAGTTCCTTCAAATATTATCTAGGACAGCGATATAGCACATAAAATTAAAAAAGCTGATGACACCTTTGTATTCCACAGACCCTCTTGTAAGGAAATTAAATGATAACTTAAAAATTGCCCCAAACTGCTCTGCACCTGGGACAGATACAATTAACTATAAAATTATTAAAATTCTAGATCCAGATGCTAAAATTCTGCAATTTTTATTTTCTTTTATTATGAAGTCAGGTCATACACCCGATATCTAGCGCAAAGACAACACTATACTCATTCTCAAACCTGGTAAAAAAAGATGAGTTTAATCGAGTTGAAAACTGGAGACCGATTTTACTCCTCTAAACGACCTATAAAATTTTCACATCATGTCTTTGCAACTAACTGCATAGCTGGCTTTTTTATAATGACTTAATTTATTCTAATCAAAACAGCATTGGTTCCGGTGAGGGTTGCACAAACATAATATTACTTTGATTATTTTAATTAAGCAAGGTTAAAGATTCAAATATTTCACCAATCTCATAATTCGGTACTTTTTTATCTGGCCACTTATCATATGGATAAATATCCAAATAGCTTCTCTCTAAAATAGCTAATCCAGTTAGAGTAAAACCTTCTCCGAAACTAAATCGTTTAATACTTCTATTCATTAAATTGTATCGAATTTCACTAACCCATTTCGTAAATGTTGATTTCCTACAATACGCCAACTATCAAAACTGAGAGATTTACTGATGTAATCAATTAAGATTTTATTTTCATGTTCAATAGCATCTTTCGATAAAAAAGCAAGGAAATGTCTGATTACTAATTCAAATACTCTCGATTCATCACCAGTTAATTCAAAGCCTTGTTTTAACGAATGAATCGGAGGATGAGCTTGATCTGTTTTTTTACAGTTATGCGGATTGATTCCATTTGATAATAATTGCACAGCAAATTCTCCTTATCGAATACCTGATACTTGAGCCTCAACCAGATTGTGGAGGTTCATATCTTTAGGAAAATAATTGTTTCAGTTCTCAAATATCTAATATATCCTCTACTATAGAGTTTTTCAGCAATCTGCATAGTAGTTTTAGGATTTATTTTCAGCTTTCTTGAAGATAATTTTCTAATTCAATCGTATCCATAGCAAAAGGTCTCCATTTTGATTTCGGTTTGTTGTGTACATTAATAACACAAGCAAAATTTCCACCATCAGTGATGTTATCTAATAGTACACTAACTAAATTTCCGTCAAATAATCTTATTCGATTTCAAGAAAACTCAGAAACTTCTAAATTTTTTTCGTGAAATAACTTTATTTTCCATAATTATTTTAATGGTAAAATAATCTACTTCAAATCTGCTTGACTCTAAAAACATTCTTCTTCAAAGGAACTGGTGGTCTAAAGTTGCTATGGCCTTCAAATACCTGAACGAATTCAATATTGGGTTCTCATGCTCTTATAATTCGAAAGACTCTTCATTGAACACTCTCGTTAGTTATAATAACGCCACTACCGCTTTTATCTACTTCAAACCCTAAATAATAATGCGAATAAAGGTAGAACGCCCCTTTATTTGAGATATTTTAGATTTCACAAACAATTTAATATCTAAAAATGAGAAAGATCGCAAATTAATATTAATTATTAATTATTCAACAAAAATTATTAAGAAACTTTATTTTAAAAACAAAAAATGTGCAATTGATTCCATAAAATCTAACAATTTTAAACCAAATATTTTTCATAATAATAATAATATTTTGATTATTATAATAAAAAATCGATAGTTCCTTCAAATATTATCTAGGACAGCGATATAGCACATAAAATTAAAAAAGCTGATGACACCTTTGTATTCCACAGACCCTCTTGTAAGGAAATTAAATGATAACTTAAAAATTCCCCAAACTGCTCTGCACCTGGGACAGATACAATTAACTATAAAATTATTAAAATTCTAGATCCAGATGCTAAAATTCTGCAATTTTTATTTTCTTTTATTATGAAGTCAGGTCATACACCCGATATCTAGCGCAAAGACAACACTATACTCATTCTCAAACCTGGTAAAAAAAAGATGAGTATAATCGAGTTGAAAACTGGAGACCGATTTTACTCCTCTAAACGACCTATAAAATTTTCACATCATGTCTTTGCAACTAACTGCATAGCTGGCTTTTTTATAATGACTTAATTTATTCTAATCAAAACAGCATTGGTTCCGGTGAGGGTTGCACAAACATAATATTACTTTGATTATTTTAATTAAGCAAGGTTAAAGATTCAAATATTTCACCAATCTCATAATTCGGTACTTTTTTATCTGGCCACTTATCATATGGAAATATCCAAATAGCTTCTCTCTAAAATAGCTAATCCAGTTAGAGTAAAACCTTCTCCGAAACTAAATCGTTTAATACTTCTATTCATTAAATTGTATCGAATTTCACTAACCCATTTCGTAAATGTTGATTTCCTACAATACGCCAACTATCAAACTGAGAGATTTACTGATGTAATCAATTAAGATTTTATTTTCATTTCAATAGCATCTTTCGAATAAAAAAGCAAGGAAATGTCTGATTACTAAATTCAAATACTCTCGATTCATCACCAGTTAATTCAAAGCCTTGTTTTAACGAATGAATCGGAGGATGAGCTTGATCTGTTTTTTTTACAGTTATGCGGATTGATTCCATTTGATAATAATTGCACAGCAAATTCTCCTTATCGAATACCTGATACTTGAGCCTCAACCAGATTGTGGAGGTTCATATCTTTAGGAAATATAATTGTTTCAGTTCTCAAATATCTAATATATCCTCTACTATATAGTTTTTCAGCAATCTGCATAGTAGTTTTAGGATTTTTTCAGCTTTCTTGAAGATAATTTTCTAATTCAATCGTATCCATAGCAAAAGGTCTCCATTTTGATTTCGGTTTGTTGTGTACATTAATAACACAAGCAAAATTTCCACCATCAGTGATGTTATCTAATAGTACACTAACTAAATTTCCGTCAAATAATCTTATTCGATTTCAAGAAAACTCAGAAACTTCTAAATTTTTTTCGTGAAATAACTTTATTTTCCATAATTATTTTAATGGTAAAAATAATCTACTTCAAATCTGCTTGACTCTAAAAACATTCTTCTTCAAAGGAACTGGTGGTCTAAAGTTGCTATGCCTTCAAATACCTGAACGAATTCAATATTGGGTTCTCATGCTCTTATAATTCGAAAGACTCTTCATTGAACACTCTCGTTAGTTATAATAACGCCACTACCGCTTTTATCTACTTCAAACCCTAAATAATAATGCGAATAAAGGTAGAACGCCCCTTTATTTGAGATATTTTAGATTTCACAAACAATTTAATATCTAAAAATGAGAAAGATCGCAAAATTAATATTATAATTATCTAATTATTTCAACAAAAAATCTTATTAAGAAACTTTATTTAAAAACAAAAAAAATGTGCAATTGATTCCATAAAATCTAACAAATTTTACCAAATATTTTTCATAATAATAATAATTATTTTGATTATTAATAAAAAAATCGTAGTTCCTTCAAATTATTATCATTAGGACAGCGATATAAGCACATAAAATTAAAAAAGCTGATGACACCTTTGTTATTTCCACGACCCTCTTGTAAGGAAATTAAATGATAACTTAAAAATTGCCCCAAACTGCTCTGCCACTGGCAGATACATACCTCTTTATACATACTAAAATTATATAAAAAAACTATTGCCTCAGATCCATAGATGCTTAGTAAACCTACTCTGCTACATTTTTATTTTCTTTTATTATGAAGTCGGTCATACACCCGATACTCTCTAGCGTCTCTGAAAGACAACCACCTATACTCTATGTCTTCAAATCATCCGGTCGATCAAAAACAAGCATGAGTTTAATCGATGTCTGTGAGCAAATACACCGTGGCAGACCGATTTATCCTCTAAATACTGAGCCGCACCTCATAATTGAACAAACTACTCTCCTCATCATCTCCATGTACTTGACTTAAACCTATACTTGCCACCTAAACGCCCTGCGCTTTTTTTACTCATCATATGACGTTAGATTTATTTCTAA
>JACMZG010000112.1:0-30432 GCA_018340805.1 Microvelia longipes | reverse complement strand
ATTGTGTTTGCAAAAAAAATCGAAATCGGAATTATCCGTTTCAGTTTTATTCATGCTAGAAGAGTTGAAAATTCGTACAAAAATCAAGTTTTAGTTGAGTATTAGGAAAAATATATTTATGACGTCATTAACGAAGCGAAAAAATCATAAAACGCGGAAAAATAATGTGATTCGATTGAAAATTTTGCACAAATTTAGACATGTGTAAGACTAACATATGTGCCAAGTTTCTCTTATATCAGCATTAATTCAATTTTTATCGAAAGACTTGTGTACGTTTATTAAAAAGTCAGAAAATAATTCAAATATGTCAAAATTTAGAATAAGTGTATACCTTTACTTAATAAATAAGTAAACAAAGTTTTGTTTCAATACGAAAAGTATATCCATATTATTGTGGATAATAAAAGTTTAAGTATCATTGAGCGTGGTCAGTGCCAGAGACTATAGAGCTATATAGATATAGATTGATGGAGATATTTATAGGTCAGTTGTACAAGTTCCAAGAATTTTAAACTCGGCTATAAGAACCTAAAAGTGTAAACAAACTGCAGAGTTTTACAGCGTTGTCGGATCACATATCATTCCAACGTTGTCAAACACAACTTTATAATGTACCAGTACCCCCACCTCGTAAAAACGGCAAGGACTTCATAACTGCCCTTTGAATCTTTGATTCTACCTTAACATTTTCATTTCATAAGAAACGATAATTTATTTAAAGGCAAGCTTTTTTTTTTCTAGCATAATTTAATTCTTCTTTAATCATAATATGTGCCTTTGAATATTTTTCGCATAACATGGCTTTAATACTATTCATATTATATTCTACTCAATTATTTTTGTATTGATATCACTTAATTATTCTATATTTTAGTCAATATTTTTATATTTTGGTTCATGTTCTAATGACTTCTTCTGTCCTGCATTATTTGCTTTGATCAATGGATTGAATGGGATGAAGACCCAGCTCAAATGTCATGCTGATGCAATTGTCTTTATTTAATGCTTGTTTATTTTTACTAATGATAGTAGTATAAAGTATTAACGTCAATTTATTCTTTTCGCCTTCGATAGGTTTATGAATTGTGTTATTTTATTTTTAGCGAATTTTTCAAAGAAAGAATGAGCTTATGCATACATACGTACACACAGTACATACACACCACACACACACACACACACAACACACAACACACACACACACACATATATATGATATATTATATATATATATATATATATAATATAATATATATATATATATATATATATATATATATCGGTCTTTGTGATTTAAAAAATTAGGTGAAGCAAGAGGCCTTTGGCCTTTTTGTGTCATATTACTAGTATATATAAGTAGCATACTGCCACGATATATGCGGATTTTCAAATGTATTGATACATTTGAAAATCCGCATATATCGTAATGTAACATACTGTAAATAAATCCCGTTTTGACTGATCAGTCAAAAACGGGATTATTTACATTATTTTACATGTCAATCAATAAAACCGGGAACTAGTACTGATTAATAAAATGTAATTTAGTATTTTTAATTATTTATGATTATTATTAGTGTTGGAGGCAGAAAGTAATGCTTCTATGCACTGCGACTTGAAGTCTTTTGTACATTGAAGTACTTGAAGTATTTTAATTAAACAACACATGTGGTACAAAATTCCAGGCCGATCTAAACACTTTTGAAGATTTGAAATGTTTAAATAAACCCACTTTATTGTGGGTCTTCAATAATGGCTCTCAGATATTCATGAACAATAGACTTTTTGTACCAACTTTATTTTTGATAAAAGAAAGTGTTTCGTAAGTATCGTGTCCCATAAAAAACGTCTAGGAACAAAAAATCTCGTACTCTGTAAATATACATCACACACCACGTAATATTAGTGAAGTCCCTTCCCCCTCCATAACACCAACCTTGTAAGCTCATTTCTTCTTGAAAGTTCCCTTAAAAATCGTCCTAAAAGTAGAGGCATTTTCCTTATACTTCATAATATCAGATGCTGAATTTTTAAGTAAAAACATTTCAGAGCTGCTTGAAAACCCGCGCATGAAAAATTTTATTTTTTAATATAAAGGGTGTTTCATATAAAGTGTCCACCAGAGAAGGAGTGATATACTCCTCATAAGAACAAACAATTTTCTATTATATAAACTCAGATCTCCTACATTTTCCCACAAGGTCCACAAGGGTAGGAGTATCCATAGCAAAATAATTAGCAACATCTACTTTTTTGAGCACCCAGATCTGGGACACGTGATATGGATTGACCCTTAAAAAAATTTGTGGCGATAGAGCAAACGGCTGAGTTCTGGTGAACCCACCGTTTTTTGCTGTAGAGCATTCTCGACTATATTAAAATCATGGCGAAGGGTGCCACATTTTGTTTCTTATTAATTAATTTATCAATTAAATGCAAACTATATACATAGTTACAGTATATAATATGTACAACTTAAAATAGTATAACTCAGTTTTATGTAAAATTCAATATTATTATTGAGGAGTTTTGAGAAAATACGTATTACATAGTAAATCGAGGTACCTCATTCCCGATAATTATAGGGGGAGTGGTTATAGGGGTCAGTGGTATCGTTCTTTATGGCTTTTGGACGGAAGGACAATAACCAGATGGCCGCGATACTCAGATCACGCTCGATGCTGCTTAACTTTAGTGATCGGACAAAAACAGTAGATAACCTGTTCCTATTAAATTGAAACTTGTATACATGTTACTTTTCTCACCTTCTTATACAGAGGTATATAGAGGAAAGTATTGGTTTCACCAAAAAATTGTAACCCAAGATTTCACTTGAATTATCCATTTCAGGGTTTTTAGGACCATCTGAACCGATTTCAGCTTCATGTCTTTCTGTGTTACGCATAACTCCCACTATGTTTATGCTAGATAGTTGAAAATGGTACAAAAATCAGTCTTTGGATCTAGTTGTGCTGCCCGGAATATCAAATAAATAAATAAATTATAAGTCTTTATTTGCTTGGTGTACATAATGTAAAAAAATTATGACAAAAGCATAGGTCATTACAAAAATAATTAAAATAATCATAAAAACTATTTAAAATTTTATAAATTCTAGTGAAACTAATTTAAGAAAAAATACATAATAAATATAACAGAAAACAAGACGACAAGACAAACATGACTAGATAGTAATGGTTTTTAGAGACAGTACTCAGAATATTAAAAAAGGATTCTTTAATAAGAATTCCTTTAACTGCTTTTTTAAAATTCTTTAAAGGTAAGTTTGACTAGTATAATCTAACTTATTAAATAACTTAATACCTAACACTGATTGCCCAACTTGGGACTTATTTAGCCTGTGCATTGGTACTGGCAGCAAATGTTTGGACCTAGTACTATAACTATGATTGACTTTATTTTTCAAAAAATCAGCCTCATTTGATTTAATATAAAGTAAAGCATTATAAATAAATAAATTCACTATTGTTAAAATATTAAGTTTTTTAAATAGAGTTTGCAGTGTTTACTTGGTTTTGATCTGTCATAATCCTAAGCATCTTTCAATCCTAAGCATCAAAATTGTATGTCACCCTATTTGCTTAGCCAGCAAAAATTTTTAAAATCGAAAAAATGACCCGATGAACTTAAATTAGGTAGGAATATACTCTCAATATGAAAAGAAATATTCCAAATTTAGTTTTGATATTGGCCGCCATTTTGAAATAATTTACTTTTGAATTTAAAATTTGACGCTTAATGCCAAAAGTATACACGTGTTTTTGACATATAACACGTCGTTGGAACCGCAAAAAAATAGAAACAAATATATAAAACTCCGATCAAAATCTACTAATTAGTTAAAAAGTTATAAGCGAACTTAATTATTAATTAGTGTGGCACTTTTGTTAAACGTAAAAGCTTGTTTACATTTGCCAAGGTTACAAATTTTCGCCAAAAATTTAAATAATTTAATAATACCGAGGAAAAATCGGAACTTTTACTCATTTAAGATTATGCGAAGTTTAACGCTCTTGTATGCTTTTTATACTAATTAAATTATTATTTGTTAAAAATAATAGAAAAAAACGGATACGGGGTACTCGGAAGTTAAAAACCCATTTAAGTTAAAAAGGCCATTTGCTAACCATCCTATTCTGAGGACGAGCGAAGCGAGTCCGAAGGGTGTGGAAAAGTTCCGAGGTACCCCGTACCCGATTTTTAATCATAACAAGAGGTACATTCGTACCAAATTTCATCCAAAATTTCTGATTTTAATAATTTTTTAAGTTAAGTATGTATGTCATTCGATAAAAATTTAACTAATGCTGATAAACTAGATGAAACTTGGCTCTTTAATGTCTTACATAGGACTACATGCGTATTAAATTTTAATTTGATCCGATAATGTTTTCGTGTTTTATGAATTTTTGAAATTGTTGTTGAGTCATCAATGTTAATGGTTCATTAATGACGTCATTAAAACATTACCTTCCGGAAAGCACAACTAGACCTGGAGGTTGATTTTCGTACCATATTTCAACTTTCTAGCATAACACACTGGGAGCTACGATGATAACTGACACACACACACATACAGAAACTCGCTAAAAACCACTTAAATAGTCTTTAAAAACCTGAAAAGATAGCTCTGGTGAAATCTCGGTTTCAGAATTTTGATGCAACACATAACTTTCCTATATACCTACCGTGCAGGTAAGGAAAAGTAAAAAACTTAATGCGGTGGCAATTTTGAAACTGCTAAAATTAACTTTTGAATCTATTTGACCGAAGAATTTCTATGGCTTATAGAGAGTTACCCATCTCATTTTTTTTATAATTTTAGGATCACCCCTTCTTGGTTAGATAGGGGGGGAGGACCATTTTTGGTGTTTTTTTTTATATTTTTGAAGGATATAATGGCCGCCATTTTGAAAATGCGAACATGTTTATAACCTTCTCATCAAACCTACAATTTGATACCCCATCGATGTTTTCCAAAAATGTTCGCATTTTTGGCGATGTGCGCATGAATCGCAAACTGCGTATTTAACATAACTGGCTGTATTTTTCCATGATAAGTTGTACATGTGTACAAATTTCAAGTCTCTAGCTGTTATAGTTCAAGAGATTAGGTGATTGACAAACAGAACGACAGACACGTGACAGAAGTATCAAAATTTCGAAAATTATCTTCGAAACCCTAAAAATATTATCAATAAAATGCCAGTTTAGGGCCTCGGGTGCTATCGCATCCAACATGCTTCAAAAATGAATTAAAGTTGACGAGACTATTTTTACAATATATACAATTCATAAAAACTGAGAGCACATCCCGGGCGTCGAACCCCGGACCTTCGGCGTCGAGGCAGAAATAACGATTATTATTTAATAAAATTAATGTGTATTATTTTATAATCAATAAAATTAAGGATTATTATTTTAATTATTTTTGATTTTAGGTTAATTTATTAAATAATAATGAAATTCATATTTATTAATTAAATAATTAATAAAATTATGTTTAGTAAATAATAAAATTATGTCTACAAATTATGAATGTGTATTAATTTTTTAATCAATACAATTACGGTTTATTCATTAATTAATTTAAAAATTGATAATAATAATATATAATAAAAAATCCATTTAAACAATTAAATGTAGTTTTATAAAAGTAAATGTGAAGGTCTAAAAGATTTTTTTTAGAAGTCAAAGAGTAGTTGTTAGTAAACAGTAAGAAAGAGATAAGGAAAAGGAAGGTCCGGGAGGTCAAAATAAAGCAAGGCACTCTCGGTCATAATGGCGGCCCTACGCGTGTGAGTGTGTGTGTTCATGCCCTCTTCTACCCCTTAGTTCTCACGTAGCAGCGATAATAATGGCCCAAATCGCGTCAAATTTGGTTAACACTCTATTTAGACACATAAAATGTGACGTAACGTTTTACTTTTTCCTGAATGAAGAGTAAAAATGGTACTTCTAAGCGTGATATCAAGATAATTAGAGAGATAAAAGATAATTAGTTGTAGAGTAAGTGTACAAAATTTTAATGCTCTACGACCAATAGCGACGATGCTATCCAAGATCTGTTGCAGCGGGATAGCCTTAAACTACGCAACACTAAATAACTTAACGCAATAATAAACTAACAACCCGCCATCAGCCAAATAAATAAATACATATTTACGATAATATTACGTTATATGAACAACGGCTTTAAATTATTTTATTATTTTCAGTGGAAAAATAAAACCAAGTTATTAATGTTAAAATGTGTTTAAATGTTAATTAATTCTAATGTCAAATTTATCGTGGTCGTAATTTATTAAAACCAAGGATCGATGTCATATTACTTTTATGAAAGTGATACATAGTTGATAATATAAAAAAAGCGGGAAACAACATCTGTTCTTTCAGGAATGTGACAGGTGTTGTGTAGTTGGGGAGATCAAGGTTATCGAACTTGATAACGCTTCAAGCGGATTTCCCCGGAACTAGAAAGTTCCGGGGAAACCCGCTTGAAGTGACACCTGACGGACCTGATTTAATTCCTTGTCCATAAACTGTCTGAAGAGTGGACCGACTAGGAATCCCCTATCTAGTTTGTCTCTCTGTAGTACTATATATTCCTCTATGGTCCATGTATACAATTGACCTCGGAGATAGAAACCGATAAGAAGCAATTGTTCTTAGACAAGCTAGGGGATCGTAGTGGCGACATTTTCAAGACATCAATGTATAGAAAACTAACCCGCACTGACAGATACCAGGACTATTCATCCCACCATTCCAACAGCATTAAAGTGGGAATATTCTAGTCCCCTTCACCAAAGAGATCTGCTTAGATCTAATTATAATAAAAAAAGAAGAGCACCTCAGCTTTGAGGTGCGCTTCTTTTCATGAAGGTTTCACCATGAAAGAAGCAGTATTCCGCAAAAACAATCAAATCAATATCCACACCAAGACCAGAAAGATTCTGAAGAACCTACGACTCAGTAGTAATACCATACTACAAAAAAGCTATTAGTACAAAAATGCTAAATAGCAGTATTTTTGAAAGTAATTTATTCAGTGGACTTGTATCAAATAAATAAACTTTATTTGGCAAATGTACTTATACAAACAAAAACGTCAAACAAACATAACATTAGCAAACAAATCGGGTATAGGGATTAATGACACCATAAAAACATATTTTTCGGATAGTCCAACAACACCCATAGACTGATTTTTGAGCAAAGTCTCGACTATCTAACGTAAATACACTGGGAGCTACGATGATAACAGACACACACATACAGACAGAAATCTTTTTAAAAACTACTTAAGGGGCCTTAAAAACACGTGAAAAGGATAATTCTGATGACATCCCTGTTTCAGATGTTTTCACAAACACATTACTTTTACATATATCTCCGGTATAAATGAGGAAAATTAATTATATTATAAAGTAATATCATAATTTGAACTTTTATTAAAATTTTATATTAGAATAATTGTCTACTCCATACAGTGTGGGGGGGGGGGGTTAAATTAATATTTTCTTAATATAAAAATGAAGTTTTTTAGAGTAGGATTTTACTTTGTAAGACTGACGTGTATAATACTCTGTTTCTTTTTACATCCATCAAGTTTACAGCACTTGGTTAGAAGCTTATTTTTATGAATTGTATTATATAAGTGATGTATAATTAGTATATTCTTAGAAATATACTAAGCATGAGACACAATAAGAAAGGTTAAACATAGTCCTGATAGGTCTCTTTGGAAGGACAATATACAACCAAATTACATGTAAATCTCTTTGAACATCATTATACAGAGTGTGAAAATAAAAAACAGTAATAAAGAAGGAGCTACAGGTCATTTCAACAAAAACATTTGATACTGCCAAAAGATCCTAACAGGCTGCTATGCGCTACATATATACCGCTAAGCGTATACATATAAACAACAATATATATGTAGCGTTGAACAATTTTCTTTCACCCACTGTATAGTTAAAGAAACCTTCTGTTTACTCATTGATGATGACATAATTAATCTATTTGCAACTTGCTCCACTTGAGATGGTCCGATTGAGCTACAACAAGTTCCAATTGTATCAGAATACCTATTACTTTAAGAAGACTATGTCTAAGTCTTTCTGCTTGGCCTGAAAAGCTGCTTAGCCTCCCGTTGTTCCGTGAGAGCCATTATTGTACTGTCTGGCTGAGACAGTGTGCTAACCAAGGTAGAACAAAAGATAGGGGCTCCTCATCCATAATACCTCCCCACCCTCTAGCACCACAGAACCAAGCACATATCATAAAAGTAATTTTCATATACCTATTTATACATCAAAGAATATATATAAATCAAATGTTTTTGTTGAAATGAACTGTAGCTCCTTCTTTATTACTGTTTTTATTTTTACACCCTGTACAATGATGTTCAAAGAGATTTACATGTAATTTGATAGTATATTGTCAAAAGAGACCTATTGTATTGTGTCTCATGCATAGCATATTCATATATATATATATATATATATATATAATATATATATATATATATATATATATATATATATATATATATATATATATATAGACACACACACTACCTCGCCTCACAGGGGCACCTTTACAGCCACTTGCAATAGTCTGAATAGGCCATTAGGTTGACCAAAGTATAGGGAGAAGAGAAATAAAGACGGGAGATTTTTGGAACCCCCTGCATAAACTAGTATGAGACAATGTGAAATACATACGTTTTTCTAGTATATGACATTGTGAAATACATACGTTTTTCTAGTATGAGACATTGTGAAATACATACGTTTTTCCAACTTCAATGCCTAATTTCTTGGCAGTATAATCAACGAAAAAACCATAACTCTTCAAAACAGCTGGTTCATTACATCTAACTTCTAATTCTATAATTTTATAAAGTTTATCAAACTCTCCTTCAGACTGAAAAAAGAATAAATTTGAAGTAATCAATACAATTCTATAGGATATGAGACAGTCTTACCTTCACCAAAAATCAGGTAGTTGGGCCAAGCTCCAAAGAGTTGGACCATGTCAATTTTAACCCTTGTATGTCACAAGGCCATGCATGTCAATTTTAACCCTTGTAGCTGAAATTTTATCAGCTTTAAAAAATGTTCTCTTCATGTTTCGCACACGACCCACAGAAAACCATTTAGTGCAAGAAAACCAGAGTTTGTGCGATTTTCTAATATTTTGAACGAGTGCAGTCATATGAAGGGCTCCACTCTGGATAGGCAGATTATGTTTTTGCTTTATAATTTAAGGTATATTTTCAGAAAACTTTGTTTTGAAGTACAAAATGAGTCACATTTTTTAGGCTTGGATCTTGGACTATAACTAAGAGGCAATTAAGTTTCAATAAAGTTATATTAAAATAATAGACCTTAGAACCTCTTCTAATAGACCTCAGCTCCAGAACTCTTGAGTATTTAGGTAATTTCTTAGATAATTTCTTCAGCTGCGAACTATTCTCTCATTAAAGAACTTGAGGACAGTATATCTAGCTCTTTGCCAGTCCATCATTCAGTACGGTATTTTAGGGTGGGGCGGACTTGGTGCCATCCAGTATGAATTATTGGAAATAACACAGAAAAGAATTATTAAAATCTGCTTAAAGAAAAACATAAGATATGCTTCAGACCAAGTTTTTAAGGATTTTAATGTGCCTTATATAAGAGATTTGTACAAATTTAAACAGATTTTATTAATTAAGAAAAATATTTGTAATTTTCCATTATTCAGACATAAATATCAGACTAGAAGTCAAGACGATGAGAGGATAGTTGTGCCTAGCTGCAGAACATCAGCTGCGTGTAATCACAGTGCTTTCACAGCTCCTAGACTGTACAATAACTTGCCCATACATATTCTTTCTACTGTCCCTTACAAGACCTTTAAAAATAAGTTTAAAAAATTCTTAGGTACCTAATTAGACAATTTATTTATTTTTTCTCTTTTTGTTTGTTTAGATTTAAATTTATAAATGTATACTTTTTTTATACTTTTTACATTATTTAATTAGATATAGGAGTAGATATAAGTATTAGATATAAGGAGTAGACTCGAGTCGCGCACAAGCATTGAACTTATGCGACACAAATGGTCAATATATATTATTTTATTTATTTATAACTTGTAATTTAACCTTTGTAAACAGGTATTTATATATAAATAAACGATTTATTTATTTATTATTTAATTTTTTCCCATTACAAACCTTCCACCTTCTAGTATAGGAGAAAGGAAAGCAACATTTAAACTGATTATAAAGTTTGGATATCCCAGGCATTTTCCTTCACACTATACAAGGTGGGCATAACCTTCCAAATGACTTTATTGATAGACCACACTCACCACAGACTCATGAGATTGAGGCTGTATAGCAGTGCTCTGACTGCATAGCCTCACTACATAGCTCTGCTCTGCTCCATTACTCAGAGAGCTTCCATTAGATAAACAAACTCGCCTAAACACTGGTTGCAAACCCTGCATAAAACAACATATATCTATCTTAAATATACAGCTTGCCTTTTAATTGAACTAAGAATCCAGAGGTTGGTTGGACTTGGGAGGGTCCGTGGTTATACGGACCTGGTTATCCGAGGTTATGGTTATAGTATATACATGCTGAGAAAAGTCCGGCTTAAAGGAAGGGCTAGTGGGGTGGTAAGTGAGGTTTCAATATTGTTGTCGCCATAGGTCCATTGCAACCAAGGATCTTGATTAAAGGGGATGACGCATTAAGGAACATTTCTGACCCCATGGAAGTTGTATGAGATAGAGAAATAGGAGCAAACTTACCTTTCCCTTGGTTATAATAAAAAAAAGTGCCAACGCAAGTTATGTAGCAAGATTGTCGAGTTAGCTTCTCAACTTTTTTCTGTGCTTCTCGTGATTGTTACATTTGTGGTTCTTGTTAAGTCATTTTTGCTTATTTAATTTTAAATTTTGGACTATACTTTGCTACTTCAGTGTGTGATAATTTAAGCGTGTTTTGTTATAACCTTCTCAAGCAATAATCAATGGGAAACCATCAAGAGATAAGTTTGCCTCTAAAATTTAAGACCTGGCTGTTATAAGAATTGTAAGCATGCACAGTTTGTACCAAGCTTGTGCAGCTGGTTTTTGAAGTGTGTTTCGTGTTGAATTCTCTCTATTTTTTGGTTTTCGATGGGGTCACTATTTTGTATGGCATATTGACTTTGTGCGTCATCCCCTTTATTCAAGATCCTTGATTGCAACAGAGAGATGATTGAAATAGTGAAGTCCCTATATTCCAGTGGCAGAACTAGGTACCCAGACACTGCAGCCAGGGGGGGGGGGGGCAAGGGGGCCTCAGAAGAAAAGAAAATTAAATTAATCTTTCCCTCTAGCGAAATTTTTGGAGGACGCAAACAAAAATTTATGAAATTGTATAAATAATTTAATTAAATCTTTTTTAATTCTAATCATTAAATTAAAAGGCAGTCACAAAATCCACCGTGTGACATAATTCCATCCACTGGTGAGCTTGAGGTGAATTAAAAGACAAGCCGATAGTAGAATAGAATCAAATACACTACATCATGTCTAAAAGTTTTAATGAGAAGCAGTCAAGTCAGAGATCTCTTATTGGATCCTGCCAATCATGTAAGTTGGGAGTCCACTGCTATCTTGTAGGAGAAAATTAATTGCATTGGTTCCGGTAACATCATAGAGGTATAACCAATATTATATGTTACCTTTTAGGGAAAAATTTTGCCGTTAGTATTGATTTTACAATATTTGAAGAGATTTTATGCAATTTTTAAGAAACATACGTTTAAACGTATTTTCTCTTCTTGTACTCAAAAGAGCAAACAAATCTTGGAAATCATAAAATAACCTAACCAATCAGTGTTGCCAAGTTTAGAACAAGGAATCCTCGTTTTCAAAAATAAATCAAGTTAGCAATATGACTATTTTTTGAGCCCATTAAGGTGTCATACACCCAGAACTACTGGGTGATTATAAGGGCTGAAAACATACAAGTACAAACAACAAGTACATGTACATACATAGTAAGTAACAAGTATTAGGCCAAGAGCCCATGCTAAAAAGATGGACTTATTTGATCATCCAATTCGAAAAAACTAGTGTACACAATCTACTAATCGTAGTAAAACAAACCTGGTCTGCCACTACAGTTAGAGGGCATTCAATAATTGTACATGTTTAAAATACGATAAAAAGCAAAAAATTGAACTTATTTGATCATCTTTAATTTTGTACCCCCATATTGTACATATTGCCTTGAGTCCAAAGAACCAAGTCTTTTCGGCAGCAGACAAGTTTAAAATTGGACCCCAAAAATTGTGAAATTGGGACTTATTTGATCGTCTTTAATTTTGGCGTAGTACTGTGCCGTGTAGGTGAGTTCTAACAAAAAATTATAAAGCTAATCGTTCACTTGAATGTCATAAGCTAATGGTTCATGGCACTTCTTGTGGCAAACACAAGTTTCTCACAAAGACACGGTTTTGATTTTAGTGAAACATATTCTTCTGTAGTGAAATTAAGAAGATTAATTATATTCTTAATAAGATAATTAACCTTCTTAATTATTTTAAATTGTGAAAATACTTATTTAACAATTTTATCGAATAGAACACATTGAAAATGGTGCTCTTTGTTACCCATTCCTTTAGGTAAATTTTTAGGCTGTTGCTTGGCTATGGCTAAAAATTAACAAAGGGGCATGAAAGAACTAGTGGCGCTGACTAGTAGTGTAGTAGTTGAAATTGACTTCTCTTCATTGAAACCTGGTTCATCGCACCCATAGGGAAAAGGGTGGGAATCGGAACACTATCTCTACCACCGATCTCTAATTTTTACATTACTATGTCGTGTACTAAAGTGATAAAGAAATTCATACAGTAGGGATGGAGCGGGGGACACAGTGGTCCAAGTCTCATGGAATAAGGTGTTTTTCATGCCTATTTTTTAGTTCACCGTTTCTTCACTGGAGCAGGTCAGTTCACCCTGTCCCAGATATATAAAATAATTATTTCTTTAATTCCAAGATTAAAATTATTTGAAGGATTTTTTTGTTAATAATCCCTTTAAATAATCATTGTTATGTTGGAAATCTTCTTCATTATTTTAAATTAAAAATTTCTGATTTGATTACATAGTTTTTTCCCGCTCCTTTCTTGCAGGGATTTTTTTTCTTAAGAATCAGTGGTGTCTAAACTGACCTGTCAAGATTTTTAAACTAAACGATAGACTGCAAATATATTTTTTGTTTTAAACTTTCTTACAACCAAAAGTGAAGCATCACTATACAATATGCCATGTTTTGGTGGGATCAGTTATCACTCGATCGACTAAACAAATACGCTGCAAGAACCGTTAAGTTAGTTGACCGTACTGTATACGTATTCTATACGATCTGCGGATCTAGATTGTGTGTGAACGTACTAAAGATAACTGGTGCACAAAGTGAAAACTAGCTCTCGGTGCGGTAGTTGATGCAACTAACCCCTGTTTTGTTTTCCCTGGGACCACATCAAACTAGGGAGTTAGAACACTGTGCCCCCCGTCTCAACCACCGCTGTATGAATTTCTACATTATCCTATACTATTGGCTGACGAATTGACAAGCCCGAAAACACATAATATCAACAATACTTACTGATAAAATCCTATAAACAGACATAGCAATTGAGATATTATATATAACTAACTCGCTTACAGCATTTCAATATAATTTACACAAGTTATAAAATCCAACAGAAAAAATAGAAATAAAACTTGCTTAGTAGAAAAAATGTGATTAAAATTTCAAATAAAAAACATCCAATCCCAAATTAAGTGACTGGTTTTTAGTGGTGTATTGGCTTCAGCAAATAATCAGCATATACTGCTTTAATTATTTATTTTATCAATCAATTAATACATATTAATTGATGCACTGTTTAAAAGTTATAATTCTTATTTTAATTAAGTACTTTCATTGAATTAATTCGAGAAGAATGAAAATTTAATATCAACATAACAAACACATCATATAACAGCAGCTTTTATTGAAGTAAGTTTGGAATTCGATTAGTAAAAGGTTCGATAAGGTTGGCTTTCAGGCAGGTTACAAACAGTATAAAACGGTTACATTTGCATTAACTGATGTTTGGTGGCAGCATTTTTAAGTTATTTTACTATACTTTATTGAGTTTTCAAGATAATAGTCAATGAAGTAGATTCTTAAGAAGATTTTAGGGGAGTTTATGAGTGTTTGGAGGTCTTAGGTAAGTTTTTACAGCTTTTACAAGCCAAAGCTTGTAGATGGCATACTTTTCTAAACCTGTGAAATTTTGGTTTTTTTCTTTTAAATTTGTATTAAGTTGGGAATTTTCTGTGATATCCGAGTACCATTCTTTAATTTGGATTAATTTATAATGTTAGGAGCCTTTTCAGCTTAAGATGGAGCTGATGCTGTAGCTAGTTTTGTAATTATTTGCTGTTTAGTCATTCGAGAAGAGCCTGTTACAGAAACGCATTTTTGTTTTAAAAACATATAAAGGGCAGCCTGTTAACATACAGGATCATATGTCTCTATGTTAGTGCAATACAGCCATATGAGATTCAATAATGTAACATTTACACCACAGTATGCCTGTGGTGATTATGCATCTATGGCTTCATGTCCTGATTAAATTAAAAGTAAATGCATTTTATTATTATTGGTCTTAGGAGCCACAAAATTTTGATATTGTTTGAATGCTACTTATTATTATTGGAAACAAACCAAACTTTTAATAATTAGATATATTGGTATATTCTATGTCGAACAGTTCTTACCTCATTAAATGAGTCAATGTTAAAAATGAAATATGAGTTGTGGAGTTTTAAGTAAAGAAATAAAATTAGGGCCTCTTCACTAATGATGTATATTTAGATTTAGTAACCAGCTTTTAATCTTAACAGATATTCATCAGTGCTGGCGAGTAGAGAAGAAAAAAGTCAGGAGACAGCGGTTACAGTCAGCTACAAACCTTTAGACAAAACTGTAACTGCTGACTCTTTCAGCAGTCACTCCTTGCCTCCTCACTCTTTACTTTGCTGCTCATCAGCACTGTTGATGAGCTGTTAAGATTGAATTATTATTAATGTAAATAATGTTATTGTTAGATATGAGAATTACAAATTCATGTCCTTATTTAAAAATATATATTTTAAGAACTAATATGTTATTCTTGAATACATACAAGACACCTAAAGGTTCTATGGTATACTGGACAGATTATAAAATTTGTTTTGAATTACTTTTTAAGGTACTTAACTTACCATACTGCTAAGTTAAGCATCAAAAACCAATATCGCCTGGATAACTCTTAAAACTAATGTAGCAAAGCTTTTGTTAACTTTCCGTACTTAATCAAATAAAGTTTGTTTTTTCATTTTAAGTTTTTATTTTTTTAACTTTCCTTGTTTAGATACAGTAATGTTGTTACTCAGTACCATTCTAATGTTTGATATATTTTCAATTTAATTTTAGATTAAGGTATTGGAAGAAGGTTGAATAAAGAAAAGGACCAAGGAGTGAGAAACATGGGTAGCCTGCGAGATGATAGGGATGATACTGATAATGATGATATGGAGCATGATTCTGATAACTCTGATAAATCCAGTTCTTCATCTGATAGCAGTGACTCTGATTCTGACGATAGTTCAGGTATAATTTACTTAAGTCAGTAGTTATTAAAAAAAACCTAGCTTAAAAGATAAATGAAATTTATCTTTAACTATAGCTCTAATAGAAAAATGATTCTATTATTAAGTAAAACATTGTTTTTCATTTAATTATTATGGTGAATAATTATTTATTGATTAAAAAAACATATTTATTGGGTTACTTTGATTGCAGAGTTGGATGGAGAGGAATGTGAAAAGAGAAGGAATGAATTACTAAGCACAAATCAGAGTTGGAGAGGCAATTTGAAGTACTAAGGGAGCAGTAAGTACATCTCATTATTTCAACTCCCTATATTATCATATACTTTAGTATAACACACGGTTATTATCAGTTGCCAGTGTGGGGAAAATAATGTCAGGGAGCCAATGAGGACAGTTTTCATATCAGGCTAACCTCATTGGTTCCTCAGCACTATTTTCCCACGCTGTCAACTGATTATAACCTTGTGCTACACTATAGTTGTAGAGCAAAGTCAAACATGGCATTTTTGGAACATTAATCATGGTATTCGTTTCTTCATAATTTTATTACTTGAAGTTGACAAAGCAGTAGACAACAGGTTCAAGGACTAGTAGAATTAGTTCCCATAAGGTTTTGGTATTGTTTATAAGGCCAGCTGTTAATATCAGCACTGTTGTTTTACTAATCTGGTTATTCATATTTACAATAATCCTCTCTTATTATATCCTTGTAAAGAAACCTTTTTTTAATTATTAATTAAATTGCTTGGTGTATTATTGAAGACTGCAACCCTTAATGTAGTACTCATCTAACAATTTATTTCACAGGCTAAAAGTAATCCATTTATTTAGCTTTAATGAATTTCAAATTAATTGTTTTATATTTCAGTTGGCTTAAATCAGGCCCAAAGATTATGTAGTATATAAGTATTATGGTAAACGTAATAATCTTTGATCAGGCCATAGCTGTATATGACTAATTAACCTTAGCCCTCATTAACTTTTACATAAGTATAAATAACTAAAAGAGTCACTCATTTTCAAAAATTACATGTTGATTAATTTTGTAAAAAGTATTAAATTTTTATAATGATGTTCATATTCATTTATTGAAACAAAATCTTTATTCCTATTAAAGTATTTTTTAAGTTTCCCCAAATAGATTATTAGAGATTGATACCCTCACTCAAAGTGTTCCTAAAACACTCACTGAGGGCTCACATCAAACAAAGAAATGTATATTTGTTAAATAAGATAATTTGTTCCCCTGTAATAATTTATTTTTTATGATCATGAAATCTGTAAAAAATAATTTTATTATATACATATTTACTTCTTAAACATTAATGTATTTCTTTGTATTTTTATTGGTGGAAATAAATATTGTAAAATAAGAATTTTACAATTTTATTGTTAAATAAGATAATTTGTTCACCTATATTTATTTTTTAGGATCATGAAATCTGTAAAACATAATTTTATTATACACACACACACAATATATATATATATATATATATATATAATATATATATATATATATATATATATATATATATATATAATATAATATATATATATATATATATATATATATATATATATATATTATATAATATAATATATATATATATATATATATATATATATATATATATATATATAATAATAATAATAATAATAATATAATATTTATTTCCATCAATAAAAAATACAGATAATACATTAATATTCATTATGCTAATTTCTATTCTAATAATAAGACTATTTTTTGATTTAGATTTGAAAGATATATATATATATATATATATATATATATATATATATATATATATATATAATATAATATATATATATATATATATATATATATTATATATATATATATATATAATATATATATATAAATTATTAAACAACACAAAAGAACATTAAAAATTAAGCAAAAGAATTACATGTTCTTTCTATTTTTATTGGTGGTAATAAATGTTATTACTTATTATAAGGTAAAGTGATGAATCAGCCCCTAGGTTTGGAGACCACTCAAGGATTAACCTCTGTCATCCCTCTGGTATTACCATGTAGTTAATCCCTCTAAAATTTTATTTTCAATCCCTTAACTCTGACCTGATTTTTTACCTGCTTCAGACTTGCATTTATTTTCTAATCATTACTATGCTAACATATTAGTTTTACTCTTGACATTGAAGTGATACCATCTCCTTACATATTCAGTTAGACTGTTGTTTTTTTATTAATTTATGTTTTTTAAAAGTAACAAAACCTCTGTGTATTTAATTGTGATTGTTAAGTTTAATACTCCTCTTGAAGTTTAACAATATAACAACTTTATTTGTTGTGTGTTGATAAATTTTACAAGTTAATTACAATGGTTTTATCTGAGAAAAGAAGTTATACTAGAAGAATATGCATGTAGGTTTAATTTAATTTATCAGTTTATAAAATTACTGGTATATATAAGTGGCATGTTGCCAGATCACCAAAAATGTAATGATACTATATATTGATACTAAATTTGATGATTGATACTAAATATTGATCTATACTAAGTCAGTGAATTCCTTTGAAAAAATATTAGCCTTTTGTGTATTTTTTGGTCATTTGGCAAATGTCATAACTTAAGTTGTAGTTATACAATTTAAAAAAAGCATTTTATTTTTCAACAAACGCTTGTTTTATAAGAAATGTTATCAGCTTAAAAATGTTTTCTTCATGTTTTGCACACGATTTGTGCGCTTTTTTAATATTTTGAGCAAGCACATTCATATTAAAGGTTCCTCTCTAGATAGACAAACTATGCTTTTCCTTCATTATTTAAGGTATATTTGAAGAAACATTTAGTTTGAAGTAGTACAAAATGAGTCACATTTTTAGTTACAGTAGTTACAATCCATTTGATTGATTTTGATGCAACTTCTGATTTATTTCCTATATCTTTTAATTCCTTTCCTAATTTAAATGTTGCATTTTTTTGTATTCTTCAGGTTGTACAAGGAAAGAAAGACTCAGATTAAGAGAAAGCTAGAGGAGCTGCGTGAAGGAAGTGCCATGGAATACAGGCAGCCTCTACAGGAGCTGGAGGATAATATGAATATTAGAATAGAAGTAGCAAACGTACTTAGACAACTTAGGTTAGAGAATATTAACAATAACTATGATGCTGAAGAGCTTGCTGCCAAACAAAATTTTGAGGTTTGTATTCTTGTTTTTATTGTTAATATTTAAATTATAAGCGCTAGTGGATTTTGTACCATAAGGATGTAAATAAAAGTCTATCCACAAATAAATTTCAACCAATGTAATGATGACAAAACTGGCTTTCAGCCTAAATACAGGTCCCTCAGTGCCGGTGAGAAGAAGCTAATTTCCTCTTGAGTCTTGTTACAAGATTTGAGACTGGATGGCAGACATCTCAAATATTGTAACAGACTCAGAGGCAAAAATTATCTTCTTCTCACCGGCACTGGGATACCTGTATAGGTTGAAATCCGGTTTGTCATCATTACATTGGTTGAAATTTATTGTCGGATAGACTTTATTTACACTGTAAATATGTGTACATTAACACCTATTTATAATAGCAAAAACTAACTATATTGTTTAAACATATTAACTCTTAATTAATCATAAAATAATAATAATATATTGACAAGATGTCAAATATATTACATCTTACTCCCCCTTTTCTAGCTCCTGCTCAGGTGTAAGTGATGCGTCTTCTGTTCCTCAATTTGATCAGCATGCTCCGTCTTTCTACTCCATCAACTTTTACCCGATAAGACAGCGGACCTGTGCAAGCAGTCACCTCTCCAGCAACATAACCCTTGCCTCCTGCCATCTGCACCCACACTGTCTCTCCAACCTCAAATTTCTTTCTTTTGCTTTTAGATATGTCTAAGCTTTTGTTTAACTTGTTCCAATCCATTTTTTCCTTCCACATTAGGTTTTGTAAATCTAAACAGTCAATCTTCGACCCAAAAGCATTTCAGCAGGAACTTCTAAGAAGCTTGTCAGCAGGAACTTTAAGATAAGAGTACCTGCGCTAATCTTATATTTTTTCGCCTGGTCCTGAAGCTGCAAATCTGTCTTTAAATGTCCTTACAGCTCTCTCTGCCAAACCGTTAGATTTTGGATGATAAGGAGTAACTCTGACATGTGTTTATATTATTGCCCTTGCAAAAATCCGAAAATTCTGTACTAGTGAATTGAGGTCCGTTGTCCTTGATACAATTGGGGGTATCGAGGGACTCAATTGATGCAACAATAATGTTCGAAGCAACTCTATAGTTATTTTTCTAGCTGTTGATTGAATGTGTTGGTAGCAACCTCCACCATTTACTATACGCCATCGATTATAATCAACCAGTGCAGCCTTCCACATGGTCTGCGTAGATCATATGTGTAAACGCGACATGGCTTGGGTGGTATTGACCAAGAGTATAGTGGTGCTTCAGCTTCCTTTGGACGAACCTGTTGACACTTAGTACATTCCTTCACAATCCTTTAAAATTTGGCACCCATACTTGAAATTTTGCAATAGATTTCATCGCTACTACTCCAGGATGGCCTGCATGTAACATTTTTAAAATCGATTAAGAGAAGAAGGAACACGATTCTTCCTTGCCATAATATATTCCATTTTCACACTGATAACTCTTCTTGTTTACTAAATTGGGTCTAGTCCTCCACATTGCGCTTCTTCTTCCAGGCCAGCCAGAGTTTAAATACTGAATAACCTTTTCTAAAATATTGTCTTCTTAAAGTTCTCTTTGTGTAATCTTCTTGTTACAGGCATGTCGTCCATCCTCATTTGAATAATTTGTATCTAACTCATAACTTTCCTTTTCTTTTCTGTTAAGTCTTCACTCGGATTTGGCAATCTAGATAAAACGTCTGCATTAAGTTTCTTTTCCTGATATGTGTTCTATTTTGATAGGGTAAGCAGCCAGTTGTAATGCCCACCTGTAAGTCTATTTGCAGCTGTCTTTGATTTCGCTGTTTTCCCGAATAGGTGAGGGGTTTTGTGGTCGGTTCTTAAAATAAATTCTCTTCCATATATATACTGGTGAAATTTGTTTATTGCGAATATTATAGCTAATGCCTCTCTATCCAATGCTGAAATACTTCTTTTCAGCTGCCTGTAGCGTTCTAGAGCATAAGCTATTGGTTTTTCAGAGTCGTCTAAATCTTTTTGCAATAAAACTGCTCCTAGGCCATCCTCACTGGCATCCGCTTGTACAATAATTTCTTTGTTTGGATCATAATGAGTTAACTCCCACTTTTTATAATTGCTTCCTTAATCTCTTGTAAACACTTTTCGTCTTGTTCTTTCCACTCCCAGCGAGCATGCTCTTTAGTAATCTATGTAATGGATAACAAATCGATTGTAACTTTGGAACAAATCTACGTAATAGTTTAACACTACCTAGAAACGATCTTAATTCTTTTGTGTTTTGAGAGGGCATCTTTTTTATAGCTCTAAGTGTTACCTGTTGGATGATTCCCTTTGAATCAACCGATGACCTAATACGTAAGTTCTTCTTCCATCCAGTCACATTTGTCCATTCTTACCCTCAAACCATGAGATAACAACCTCCTTAGTACTTCTCTTAAATTTTTGACATGTTCCTGTCTGTACGACCTGTCACTATATGTCATCAAGGTAGGCAAGCTACACCGGGATCCCTATGAGCACTGTGTCCATGAGTTTTTGAAAAATGCTAGGCGCTGATGCAACCCCGAATGCTAATCGCTTGTATACGAATATCCCATATGGTAGATATGACAAATATTTCTTACACTATCTTCAATTTCTTACCTGCAAGTAGGCATCCCTGAGGTCAATCGTTGTAAATTCTTGGCCACTAGTTAACTTTTCGATAATCTCTTCAAATCTAGGCAATGGATGTCTGTCGACAATGATATGTTTGTTAATCGTGACTTTGAAATCTGCACACAATCGAATTGTTGTTGTTAGGCTTTGGAGCCACCACTATTGGGATGCCTACTCAATTGGTGTGTCTTTTCTACTGTTCTAAAACTTCCATGTCCACAAGTCGTTTTAGTTCTTCTTCAACTTCTTTTTTAGAGCAAAGGGAACTGGACGTGGTTTAAACACTTTTGGTATAGCATCTTCTCTCATGTGAATTTTG
The DNA here is from genome assembly GCA_018340805.1 of Microvelia longipes. Classification (NCBI taxonomy): domain Eukaryota; kingdom Metazoa; phylum Arthropoda; class Insecta; order Hemiptera; family Veliidae; genus Microvelia; species Microvelia longipes. The sequence goes on along the minus strand of JACMZG010000112.1, from coordinate 8,551 downwards.
GCTTTGTAACCCTGAACCTTCCCTAGCTCTTCTGTAAACAACTGACTATAATCTTTTTTTAATTGTTGTATTATTTTATCCTTATCTGTGATGCTGTCATCTACTGAACATACTCTTAAACCTGGTGGTAAAGGAAGTTTGAATTCTAATGTCCATGAAAACCCAAATAACGGAACCTCATATGCTTTTACCACATATAAAGACAATATTTTCTCCTGTCCGAAAGCCTTTACATTAACCTTTGCCTTTCCCAGTGTCTCGATTTCAACATTTGTGTAGGCTTTTAAACTCTTTGAAGGAGTAATTTTTGAGAGCCAATTTTTTTCCACAATGCTTTGCTTATAACTGTTTCACACGCTCCGGGATCATAGAGCATATCTATTTTCTGCCCATTAATAATTACTTCTAAATATCCTTTAGTACCTTTTAAAAACAGCATTAATTTCATATTTTCCTCATTTGAACAGTTTTCTTCGTCGGAATAAGCTTACTCTTCTAGCTCTCTTCTATCTTCTTTACACTGTTTTAATGACAGCTCTTCCTGTTTAATGCAGGCTCTTGCGAAAATGATTTTTACCGCGACAAGCGGAACAAATCTGCCAGTGCAGGCATTTTTCACTTTTTATGTTGCTTATAACTACACCCAAACAGTCAACTCTACGTTCTAGTTTTATAACATTCTGTCTCTTACCCTTTTCGTGGTGTCTACCAGCTCGACTAAAGCTAGTTTGATATGCACTCTGATAACCTGAAGCACTGGGTTCTTGTAATAGTTTCATCCGTAATTGCTGAGTATGAGCTTTCTCTAAAGAAATTAATGTTTTGTTCTACCTCCTCTAATTGCTTGCTTCGTTAGAAGGATGGCTTTTTATGGCTTCTTGCTGCCATGTTCATTATTAATTCCAGAGACTAACTGGTCTCAATCGTCATTTAAAGAACCCCAATTCGCATTTGCCAGCTTGGGCTCTTAATTCTGCTAAGAACTGTGTAACTGTTTCATTTTCTTTTCGTGTACTAGTCGTGAATGTCATTCGTCAGCTAAAACACAGGTAGTTTTCGTGTATTTTTTTAAAACGTTTTTCAAATTATTGTAAGAAATTTCAGTAACAGGCGTTGGCCGAAAATGGTCTACCACAACTTTAAAATTCTTTGGTCCGATTCTTGACAAAAATAATTGACTTCTAACAGCATCAGACACTGTAGAAGACAAAAACCCGTGAATAGCTAATTAATTTTCAAAACGTAGTAAATAATACTCCCAATCTTCCTCGTTAGAATCAAAATAGGGAAATCGAAACCGTGCCATACGCTCTTCTATTGAATTTTTAGAACTCGACGTTCTTGCATGTATTGCATTTTCTGAGTCTGAAAAACTTGAATTAGAGTCATTATCAGATGACTTCTTTGTTCTTTTAGGGCCCATTATTATCTTTTTAAAATTATGCTTTAAGTATTTTGACAGAAAATCGATTATTTGCAATTAAATACACTTATAGTGTAACATTAACTTAAAAGAGTGCTTACCTTCTTCTATACCCGTTACCGTACTGCGCCAGATGTAATATGTGTACATTTAACACCTATTTATAATAGCAAAACTAACTATATTGTTTAAACATATTAACTCTTAATTAATCATAAAATAATAATAATATATTGACAAGATGTCAATATATTACAACATCCTTTATTGTTAAGTATTTAATTAGATCAATTTGTGCATTATTCATTTAATTACGTACTGTGCATGTAATTATATTATTGCAGTACTGTTATTGTAATTATATTGTACAGTAAAATATCTTGGTAGTAGGAAAGAATCTGACGATTTTTATAGTATATCATATGGTTATCATCAGTTGAAATCATGGGTACATAATGCGAGGAAGTACATTAAGTGGGTACTTAATGTACTGTGGTGCCTACTTTCGTGTCAGCCAATTTATTTTTTTTAGATTATCACAGGTTTTTACCTGCTTAGATTTGATATGGAATCTATGCAAATCATCTAAAGTGCATTAATTTTATCTTTTAGCAAGTTTTCTTTTATGTTTCAGAATGAGAAAGTATTATTATTTGATAGTATGAAAGAAGAGTTAGAAGAAAAGATCCGTAGACTTGAAGAAGACGGAGTTACAGACGTGTCTGACTGGCCCCACACTGATCATCATCGGTCCAAGACATCCAAACACTCAGGCAAAGTATCCCGTAGAGCTTTTAAGTCATCCGACCACCGCAGGAAACCCATCACTGTGTCTGGACCTTTTATTGTTTATATGTTAACAGAAGAAGAAATATTAGAAGATTGGAGTTTGATTAGAAAAGCACTTAGTAAAAGAAATACTGATAGGATATATACGTAGAATAATTATTTTAGATTGTATATTTTTAGAATTTAGGATTTTTTTTATTTTAAATTTTTTCCTAAGTACATCATTGTTAAGGAATTCATGGAATAACAATATTTTATTTGACTCGATACAAACCTGGCAATGTAACATGTTGAACCAGAGAACTATTCTATCATCTTAAATTGTTTATAATATATAAATAATTTATTGATATAATATAATAATTTGTATATTATTATTTGATATAATAATATTTATGTTCAACATAATTTCATGTCCCGCTCTTATTACTCATTCGTTTGGGCACCATGATACCCTGAACTCAGTGTCCCTACTCTTAAAATTCAAAGAATAGGGAATAAAATCCTTCACTTTCACCATTAAATCCATGCTACCAGTAGAGTACTGACTTGAATCTATCATGTCACAGTGAGGTTTTGTTTGACTTTTTTGTGATTTTATATTAAATTTTTTATTCGTAGAAAAAGAAAGAACTCTTGTATTAGTTATTCACTGATTTTAAGATCTCATTTTATTATGCTTAAGTTTATAAAATATTCATGTGTCATAGAAGTACAGTTCTTCATATGTCATTTTAATTAAATAGTGGTTACTTGAGTGTAATTTTTTAAAGTACACATATTTATATGCCATTTGTAAAACTATAGTTCTTCATATGTCATTTATAAAACTATAGTTCTTTATGTCATTTATAAAACTATAATTGTAACTAACGTGTTCTTTATATACTTCTTTATAATATTTCATTCAAGAAACTACTGTTCTTTATATGTTATTTATAAAACTACAGTTCTTTATATGACACTCATAAAACTACAGTTCTTTATATGACAACCTTTAAAACCACTCATATTTACATTTGTCGTTCATATAACTACTTACAGTTCTTTCAACATGATTCCCAAAACAAATAGTTTTTTATTTTATTTTTTTTTTCTAGTGTTTTCGTTGTTTCCCATATTACTAAATTAATATTTTCTTGACACTTCAGGGAAATATACAAAGAACCAATTCTTCTTACATAACTATATTTCGACTCCTCCACGAGTCATATTCATGTCTAAAATAAAAAGAAAATAAATTTAAAAACCAATAACAAGAAATTCAAAAACTACAAAAAGTGCCATTCGAATTAAGAAAATGTATAAAATTCGAATAGTACCATTCAAATAATTCGAATGGTACTTTTTGTAGTTTTTGAATTTCTTGTTATTGGTTTTCAAATTTATTATTTATTTTCTTTTTATTTTAAACATGAATATGACTCGTGGAGGAGTCGAAATATAGTTATGTAAGAAGAATTGGTTCTTTGTATATTTCCCTGAAGTGTCAAGAAAATATTAATATTTGTTTTTTGCCAAACTATTTGTAATTCATAATACTACAGTTGTCTCTATACATCATTTATAAAAGTACTTATTTGCTTTTCATCAAACTACATTCTGTTATATTTTTAATTCATTATACTACAGTTGTCTATATATCATTTGTTAAAAGTACAGTTCTTTATGTCATTCAACAAACATTTTTTTTTATCAAAAGCCAGTAGTTCAGAAATTCAGTGTCAATGTTTGTGATAGATCATTGCTTCTTTATTAATTCAGTATTTGGTGTCATATCGCTCATCAAATACATTAATATAACACTCACACTATATTATTGTTATTTTTTACTTTTCCTCAAAAAAAAGTAATGTAAAAGGAAAGTATTGTATTAGCACTAAAAATCTGAAACCCGGATTACACCTTAATTATCCATTCCGGTGTTTTTAAGAAAGTTGCCTGTCAATAGCTCTCAGTGTGTATTTGCTTTATCTTCAGTTTGTGTTGGATCACTAATGTTAAGCAGCATTTAGTGAGGTCAGTTTCTGGGACGGATGACCACTGGGAATAAAACTGATGTTTTTTACTTTCAGTGTACGATTTAAGCGAGTCCGACAATTTTAAACTATAATTTCATTAAAATTATGTAATTTCCCTTTAGAAAAGATTGCTTTTTATATTCATATGCAATATAAATTATGTGTTTCCATATTTTGTGGAAGAGCAAAGAGAGTTTGAAGTAATGAGGATGATTGTAGCCAATTTAACATCAAAAAGAAAATTTCTAAGGTAGTCCATATTCATTTTTTTTTTAATTTTGTTCTAAAACATTAAACACGGAAGAAACTCAAATTTGTTTTTTAAAGCTACGTCAAAACAAACGTTACGTTAAAACAAAATGCTCAATTTTTAGTGTTTTTAAAAGCAGTTTATCCTTAAGTTGTTTTTATGTAATGATATTGAAGTTTATAATTATTTTGTTTTCAAATCAAATAAAAAATACCATAATTTATTTATTGTAAATAGTATATAAATATGTGTTTAATGAATAATAAAATTGATTATTTGTAAAAAAAATGTGTTATTTTGTTATAAAAAGGTTTCCTTTTTTTATTCAAATGTGCAATACTACCATAGATTTCAAAGAATTTTGAGGTTAAAAAATTCAGGGTAACTATTTTTTTAAAATCTAGCAGCATTAGTGACTATAGATAAATTTTATTAAGGGCAAGGTAATAAACGATTTTCAATTTTAAGCCAAATATAAAGAAATTTTACTCTTGACAATTTTTTTCTAATGTCAATACTGAAGCTTCAATTTGGAATTAAAATGACCAAATTTTACACTTTAGGCATGTATTCACCCTAAAATAGTGGTTTTTGACAAATATATACTGGGGGGAAAAATCTTGTGTTCATCCTTAGAATCCAAAATGTCCAATAAAAGTATACCTACCAATTTACTTCTTTCTATTTTTTTTACAAAATCAGGTTTTGCATGAGATACCCAAATCTAACTACACCTCCTAAAAGAAGTTCTCTTTACACAAAAAAGTACCCCAAGTTTCATTATTTAAGTCTAATAGTTGAAAATTGAAAGGGGGGACTTTTGATCGAACCTGTATAAGCTACGAGGGAATCACAGGAAGCTAACTTAATCTCAGCTCTTCTGACAGAACTAAACCCTGTGAGACAATTAATCAACTATTAAAATGTACTAGACCTATAAAAAGGAGTAGTTGCTGACTTCGGCACTTAATTATTGCTATGGTGCACGTGTCGAACATCCTAAGCGAGCTGGTAAAAAGGGCCTAAAAGTTGTGTCTATTTGCTTAGTGTAGAAGAAATAATTCACCCTTTCCTATATGAGCTACTGTTGTTACACATTTCATAAATAAGTACATATCATTAGCATAGTATTTTATTTAAAACTTTTAACATAAAGCACTTGGGTTGAAAAACAGTATTGTATCAGACCTACAATTATTTGTGTGGTTTTTAAGCATGAGAAACCAAATCCAAGCTAGTCCTGGATATAAGAGAGTTTAAATTCAAAAGCAATTTTATAATTAATAAAAATATCTTTATTAAGGCCCAAACATGTAGAAACAAATTTACACTAGACTATTTACAGACTTCATAATTATTTAACAAAGTCTTACTGTACAGCCTACTATTCAAAATTTACAGAATAGGACATCAAAAGTTAAAAGGATATCACTAGATAGAACTAGCCTTAAGTACTGCTTTAGACAGAAAAATCAGCTCATACAACATTTGTTACTAGCCTGAAAAAAACAATAAAATGTGTGTTTTTAGCTAGAGTCCGAAGGAAAAATAAGCTGTTATTACATTGTGTTAGGCATATGCCCTATGATTACATTGTAATTGGCTATTACAAAAATTAAAATAAAATTACACCCCTTTGTATAATGTTCAAAAATCATTTTAAATATAAATCCCTTCCTTTAAGAAGGGCCCTTTCCTTTAAAAAAAAGCAGTTTTTTTTTTATGATATAATATAACAGCCAACAAATGCTTAGGTGTATTTTATAGATGCACCTTTTGTATTTTATAGACAAATTACCTAAAAGTTGGTAATATTGGGACATTTTTAGTATCAGTGAGATTTTAAATTTGAGTGGGACAGAGGAGTCAATAATGGGACTGTCCCACTGAAATCAGGACATCTGGCAACCCTAGATTAAGCCCTTTACACTCTCAGTTTTTATAATGGTTCAAATATTGATATGTTACCCAATGTTTTGTCAGTAGCATTAAAACTAAGTAGGAAAAATTAATTCTTCTAATTTGGATTCACGGAGAAAATTATATAAGCAATCTAAGGTAACAATGTTATTTTGAATAATTTCAAGTAAGGTTTGCGGAAAGTTATGTCTTGTCCTAATGTTTTGATACTGAACACAATCTTGTAAAATATGTTGTGCAGTGCTGGTAGTTTTGCAAGTTTAGCATATTGGAGGTGGTACCAGCAACATTAGGGGTCCCATTGTCATTTATTTACTACGTACACACAGCGTACTTAACAGGTGATCGTATTCCATACGCATTTAATACGATAAGATTCTTGCACTGTATTGGTTAAGCGATCGAGTGAGATTACGTGATAACTGATCCCGCCAAAACATCCCATCTTTTATGGTGAAGCTTCACTTTTGGTTATAAGGAAGTTTAAAACAAAAAATATATTTAAATTAATTGTGATTTCTTGGCATAATAATAAAGTTACAGTAAAAAAATAATATTTTATAAGTTATTTGATGAAAAATGGTAATATTTAAGTAAAATAAAAGTTTGACAAGATGGTTATCTGGTAAATATGATGGTCTCTGAAGGTAAATACAGCATATCGGGGAATCCATTTAGAATCTATCTCCCTACTTCTAGCGTATGCATACCTCATGCAGCTAATATTAACGTATTGCATAGAGGAATATATAGTACTATATATATATATATATAGTACCTAATCAGTGACGTATTGATACATCTTACTGTATACGATCCACGGATTTAGAAGTGTGTGTGAACCTACTAATTAATCGTATCAATTATAAATTGTGATTTAAGAATATTAAAACAAAGGGGGTGATCTAATCTAAAGCAGTACCATATCTCATGGGACGAACCATAACATTAATTTACAAATAATTATTCAGAACATCATTGAGAGCATTTTTCAAATTACAAAGACTGACATATTTATGTCCCCAGTTAATAGCCAGACTATCTATATCAATACAACTTTTCTCAAAGTCTTCATCACTAAACCTTGCCATAACATTGGCTACCTCCTGAACTTTAGATGTGGCTATTCTTAATTTTTCTGCATAAGGAATTGTTTCCTTGGCTTGTATCTGTTTTGGGGTGGATTCTACTGGGCAGAAATGATCCTCGTAGTCTGAAGATGATTCCTGGGATTCTCGTGAGGCAGTTTGGTCATTTTCCCCTAAAGACTGAGATAGATTGAAAGAATTATCAGGGGCATCTCTACTCTTTACAAGGTTACTCAGATTTTTAGATCGTATATGTTCTCCACTGAACAGAACTCTAAAGAAATCAGTATCCTCAGGAGGGTGATTATGAGTTTCATTTTTTGCTTTAACTCGCAACTTCTGTCCATCTTCAGTTAATACCACTCTAATGAACATACGACAGTCTTGCTTAACACTGATGGGAGCCTTTCCTAACCCTTTGCCTTTCGATTTAAACTTTGGACCCCCTCTAAAACAACGCAAGTATAAATTATAATACTTTAACTCGTGATTAACATGCTTCAGTCTTTCTGGGATTTGTTTCTTGACAGTAGCAGAGGTTAATTTGGCACCATCTTTATATAAACGCACATTATTCTCTGTTTCATACCTATCGATATAATCTTCTAATTCTTTCAATGTACTAAATTCCTCCATAGTAAGTAAATTATTTACACAACTACCTCACAAAACAATGCATAACTTATAAAATATTGCACTTAAGCAGCAGTTAAAATTTACCTACCCAGTAGACATAATTTTAACGCAAAAAACATACAAGTTCGAAATTTAAAACTAAGAATTGAATAACAATTTAAATTAAAATAAATAAATTACAGTCTATCGTTTAGTTTAAAAATCTTGACATGTCAGTTTAGACACCACTCATTCTTAAGAAAAAAATCCCTGCAAGAAGGAAGCGGGAAAAAACTATGTAAACAAATCAGGTTATTTTACCCGTATTTTCTAGGCGATGTTTTTTTACATTTCTTTTGTGTAGTTTTAATTTAAAATATCATTGCTGAGATTAATTTGAAAGTAGTTTTCAATACGATGTAATCAAAAGAAGAACCACAACAAA
>JACMZG010001129.1:0-12210 GCA_018340805.1 Microvelia longipes | reverse complement strand
AAATTTTAGTTAGGATAGTGTGTGTGTATATGGCGTTGTAAAATTTTGTTATTAATCCCTGATGGTCTAGCGGTTAGGATTCCTGGTTTTCACCCAGGCGGCCCGGGTTCGACTCCCGGTCAGGGAATATTTTTTTTCAAATTCTCTATACGATATACACATTGTATATTTTTTAAACATAGTTTTTTCTTTTTAATAAAATTCCAGACTCAAGTAACTAAGTTTTATAAATTGTAAAAAGAGAAAAGTTTTGCAAACAATACCTGTATTTTGTATTTGAAAGTTGGACTGGAAAATTGAAAATTTGACAAGTAATAATAGTAGTTAAATATTTAATAATTCAATCGATATTATTTATGATTGATTAGGAATTAAAAGAAAAGTTTAATTTTAATTGAAAATTTTAGTTAGGATAGTGTGTGTGTATATGGCGTTGTAAAATTTTGTTATTAATCCCTGATGGTCTAGCGGTTAGGATTCCTGGTTTTCACCCAGGCGGCCCGGGTTCGACTCCCGGTCAGGGAATATTTTTTTCAAATTCTCTATACGATATACACATTGTATATTTTTAAACAATAGTTTTTTTTTTTTAATAAAATTCCAGACTCAAGTAACTAAGTTTTAAATTGTAAAAAGAGAAAAGTTTTGCAAACAATACCTGTATTTTGTATTTGAAAGTTGGACTGGAAAATTGAAAATTTGACAAGTAATAATAGTAGTTAAATATTTAATAATTCAATCGATATTATTTATGATTGATTAGGAATTAAAAGAAAAGTTTAATTTTAATTGAAAATTTTAGTTAGGATAGTGTGTGTGTATATGGCGTTGTAAAATTTTGTTATTAATCCCTGATGGTCTAGCGGTTAGGATTCCTGGTTTTCACCCAGGCGGCCCGGGTTCGACTCCCGGTCAGGGAATATTTTTTTCAAATTCTCTATACGATATACACATTGTATATTTTTAAACAATAGTTTTTTCTTTTTAATAAAATTCCAGACTCAAGTAACTAAGTTTTATAAATTGTAAAAAGAGAAAAGTTTTGCAAACAATACCTGTATTTTGTATTTGAAAGTTGGACTGGAAAATTGAAAATTTGACAAGTAATAATAGTAGTTAAATATTTAATAATTCAATCGATATTATTTATGATTGATTAGGAATTAAAAGAAAAGTTTAATTTTAATTGAAAATTTTAGTTAGGATAGTGTGTGTGTATATGGCGTTGTAAAATTTTGTTATTAATCCCTGATGGTCTAGCGGTTAGGATTCCTGGTTTTCACCCAGGCGGCCCGGGTTCGACTCCCGGTCAGGGAATATTTTTTTCAAATTCTCTATACGATATACACATTGTATATTTTTAAACAATAGTTTTTTCTTTTTAATAAAATTCCAGACTCAAGTAACTAAGTTTTATAAATTGTAAAAAGAGAAAAGTTTTGCAAACAATACCTGTATTTTGTATTTGAAAGTTGGACTGGAAAATTGAAAATTTGACAAGTAATAATAGTAGTTAAATATTTAATAATTCAATCGATATTATTTATGATTGATTAGGAATTAAAAGAAAAGTTTAATTTTAATTGAAAATTTTAGTTAGGATAGTGTGTGTGTATATGGCGTTGTAAAATTTTGTTATTAATCCCTGATGGTCTAGCGGTTAGGATTCCTGGTTTTCACCCAGGCGGCCCGGGTTCGACTCCCGGTCAGGGAATATTTTTTTCAAATTCTCTATACGATATACACATTGTATATTTTTAAACAATAGTTTTTTCTTTTTAATAAAATTCCAGACTCAAGTAACTAAGTTTTATAAATTGTAAAAAGAGAAAAGTTTTGCAAACAATACCTGTATTTTGTATTTGAAAGTTGGACTGGAAAATTGAAAATTTGACAAGTAATAATAGTAGTTAAATATTTAATAATTCAATCGATATTATTTATGATTGATTAGGAATTAAAAGAAAAGTTTAATTTTAATTGAAAATTTTAGTTAGGATAGTGTGTGTGTATATGGCGTTGTAAAATTTTGTTATTAATGGTCTAGCGGTTAGGATTCCTGGTTTTCACCCAGGCGGCCCGGGTTCGACTCCCGGTCAGGGAATATTTTTTTCAAATTCTCTATACGATATACACATTGTATATTTTTAAACAATAGTTTTTTCTTTTTAATAAAATTCCAGACTCAAGTAACTAAGTTTTATAAATTGTAAAAAGAGAAAAGTTTTGCAAACAATACCTGTATTTTGTATTTGAAAGTTGGACTGGAAAATTGAAAATTTGACAAGTAATAATAGTAGTTAAATATTTAATAATTCAATCGATATTATTTATGATTGATTAGGAATTAAAAGAAAAGTTTAATTTTAATTGAAAATTTTAGTTAGGATAGTGTGTGTGTATATGGCGTTGTAAAATTTTGTTATTAATCCCTGATGGTCTAGCGGTTAGGATTCCTGGTTTTCACCCAGGCGGCCCGGGTTCGACTCCCGGTCAGGGAATATTTTTTTCAAATTCTCTATACGATATACACATTGTATATTTTTAAACAATAGTTTTTTCTTTTTAATAAAATTCCAGACTCAAGTAACTAAGTTTTATAAATTGTAAAAAGAGAAAAGTTTTGCAAACAATACCTGTTTTGTATTTGAAAGTTGGACTGGAAAATTGAAAATTTGACAAGTAATAATAGTAGTTAAATATTTAATAATTCAATCGATATTATTTATGATTGATTAGGAATTAAAAGAAAAGTTTAATTTTAATTGAAAATTTTAGTTAGGATAGTGTGTGTGTATATGGCGTTGTAAAATTTTGTTATTAATCCCTGATGGTCTAGCGGTTAGGATTCCTGGTTTTCACCCAGGCGGCCCGGGTTCGACTCCCGGTCAGGGAATATTTTTTTTCAAATTCTCTATACGATATACACATTGTATATTTTTAAACAATAGTTTTTTCTTTTTAATAAAATTCCAGACTCAAGTAACTAAGTTTTATAAATTGTAAAAAGAGAAAAGTTTTGCAAACAATACCTGTATTTTGTATTTGAAAGTTGGACTGGAAAATTGAAAATTTGACAAGTAATAATAGTAGTTAAATATTTAATAATTCAATCGATATTATTTATGATTGATTAGGAATTAAAAGAAAAGTTTAATTTTAATTGAAAATTTTAGTTAGGATAGTGTGTGTGTATATGGCGTTGTAAAATTTTGTTATTAATCCCTGATGGTCTAGCGGTTAGGATTCCTGGTTTTCACCCAGGCGGCCCGGGTTCGACTCCCGGTCAGGGAATATTTTTTTCAAATTCTCTATACGATATACACATTGTATATTTTTAAACAATAGTTTTTTCTTTTTAATAAAATTCCAGACTCAAGTAACTAAGTTTTATAAATTGTAAAAAGAGAAAAGTTTGCAAACAATACCTGTATTTTGTATTTGAAAGTTGGACTGGAAAATTGAAAATTTGACAAGTAATAATAGTAGTTAAATATTTAATAATTCAATCGATATTATTTATGATTGATTAGGAATTAAAAGAAAAGTTTAATTTTAATTGAAAATTTTAGTTAGGATAGTGTGTGTGTATATGGCGTTGTAAAATTTTGTTATTAATCCCTGATGGTCTAGCGGTTAGGATTCCTGGTTTTCACCCAGGCGGCCCGGGTTCGACTCCCGGTCAGGGAATATTTTTTTCAAATTCTCTATACGATATACACATTGTATATTTTTAAACAATAGTTTTTTCTTTTTAATAAAATTCCAGACTCAAGTAACTAAGTTTTATAAATTGTAAAAAGAGAAAAGTTTTGCAAACAATACCTGTATTTTGTATTTGAAAGTTGGACTGGAAAATTGAAAATTTGACAAGTAATAATAGTAGTTAAATATTTAATAATTCAATCGATATTATTTATGATTGATTAGGAATTAAAAGAAAAGTTTAATTTTAATTGAAAATTTTAGTTAGGATAGTGTGTGTGTATATGGCGTTGTAAAATTTTGTTATTAATCCCTGATGGTCTAGCGGTTAGGATTCCTGGTTTTCACCCAGGCGGCCCGGGTTCGACTCCCGGTCAGGGAATATTTTTTTCAAATTCTCTATACGATATACACATTGTATATTTTAAACAATAGTTTTTTTCTTTTAATAAAATTCCAGACTCAAGTAACTAAGTTTTATAAATTGTAAAAAGAGAAAAGTTTTGCAAACAATACCTGTATTTTGTATTTGAAAGTTGGACTGGAAAATTGAAAATTTGACAAGTAATAATAGTAGTTAAATATTTAATAATTCAATCGATATTATTTATGATTGATTAGGAATTAAAAGAAAAGTTTAATTTTAATTGAAAATTTTAGTTAGGATAGTGTGTGTGTATATGGCGTTGTAAAATTTTGTTATTAATCCCTGATGGTCTAGCGGTTAGGATTCCTGGTTTTCACCCAGGCGGCCCGGGTTCGACTCCCGGTCAGGGAATATTTTTTCAAATTCTCTATACGATATACACATTGTATATTTTTAAACAATAGTTTTTTCTTTTTAATAAAATTCCAGACTCAAGTAACTAAGTTTTATAAATTGTAAAAAGAGAAAAGTTTTGCAAACAATACCTGTATTTTGTATTTGAAAGTTGGACTGGAAAATTGAAAATTTGACAAGTAATAATAGTAGTTAAATATTTAATAATTCAATCGATATTATTTATGATTGATTAGGAATTAAAAGAAAAGTTTAATTTTAATTGAAAATTTTAGTTAGGATAGTGTGTGTGTATATGGCGTTGTAAAATTTTGTTATTAATCCCTGATGGTCTAGCGGTTAGGATTCCTGGTTTTCACCCAGGCGGCCCGGGTTCGACTCCCGGTCAGGGAATATTTTTTTCAAATTCTCTATACGATATACACATTGTATTTTTAAACAATAGTTTTTTCTTTTTAATAAAATTCCAGACTCAAGTAACTAAGTTTTATAAATTGTAAAAAGAGAAAAGTTTTGCAAACAATACCTGTATTTTGTATTTGAAAGTTGGACTGGAAAATTGAAAATTTGACAAGTAATAATAGTAGTTAAATATTTAATAATTCAATCGATATTATTTATGATTGATTAGGAATTAAAAGAAAAGTTTAATTTTAATTGAAAATTTTAGTTAGGATAGTGTGTGTGTATATGGCGTTGTAAAATTTTGTTATTAATCCCTGATGGTCTAGCGGTTAGGATTCCTGGTTTTCACCCAGGCGGCCCGGGTTCGACTCCCGGTCAGGGAATATTTTTTTCAAATTCTCTATACGATATACACATTGTATATTTTTAAACAATAGTTTTTTCTTTTTAATAAAATTCCAGACTCAAGTAACTAAGTTTTATAAATTGTAAAAAGAGAAAAGTTTTGCAAACAATACCTGTATTTTGTATTTGAAAGTTGGACTGGAAAATTGAAAATTTGACAAGTAAAATAGTAGTTAAATATTTAATAATTCAATCGATATTATTTATGATTGATTAGGAATTAAAAGAAAAGTTTAATTTTAATTGAAAATTTTAGTTAGGATAGTGTGTGTGTATATGGCGTTGTAAAATTTTGTTATTAATCCCTGATGGTCTAGCGGTTAGGATTCCTGGTTTTCACCCAGGCGGCCCGGGTTCGACTCCCGGTCAGGGAATATTTTTTTCAAATTCTCTATACGATATACACATTGTATATTTTTAAACAATAGTTTTTTCTTTTTAATAAAATTCCAGACTCAAGTAACTAAGTTTTAAATTGTAAAAAAGAAAAGTTTTGCAAACAATACCTGTATTTGTATTTGAAAGTTGGACTGGAAAATTGAAAATTTGACAAGTAATAATAGTAGTTAAATATTTAATAATTCAATCGATATTATTTATGATTGATTAGGAATTAAAAGAAAAGTTTAATTTTAATTGAAAATTTTAGTTAGGATAGTGTGTGTGTATATGGCGTTGTAAAATTTTGTTATTAATCCCTGATGGTCTAGCGGTTAGGATTCCTGGTTTTCACCCAGGCGGCCCGGGTTCGACTCCCGGTCAGGGAATATTTTTTTCAAATTCTCTATACGATATACACATTGTATATTTTTAAACAATAGTTTTTTCTTTTTAATAAAATTCCAGACTCAAGTAACTAAGTTTTATAAATTGTAAAAAGAGAAAAGTTTTGCAAACAATACCTGTATTTTGTATTTGAAAGTTGGACTGGAAAATTGAAAATTTGACAAGTAATAATAGTAGCTCTTTTAATAAAATTCCAGACTCAAGTAACTAAGTTTTATAAATTGTAAAAAGAGAAAAGTTTTGCAAACAATACCTGTATTTTGTATTTGAAAGTTGGACTGGAAAATTGAAAATTTGACAAGTAATAATAGTAGTTAAATATTTAATAATTCAATCGATATTATTTATGATTGATTAGGAATTAAAAGAAAAGTTTAATTTTAATTGAAAATTTTAGTTAGGATAGTGTGTGTGTATATGGCGTTGTAAAATTTTGTTATTAATCCCTGATGGTCTAGCGGTTAGGATTCCTGGTTTTCACCCAGGCGGCCCGGGTTCGACTCCCGGTCAGGGAATATTTTTTTCAAATTCTCTATACGATATACACATTGTATATTTTTAAACAATAGTTTTTTCTTTTTAATAAAATTCCAGACTCAAGTAACTAAGTTTTATAAATTGTAAAAAGAGAAAAGTTTTGCAAACAATACCTGTATTTTGTATTTGAAAGTTGGACTGGAAAATTGAAAATTTGACAAGTAATAATAGTAGTTAAATATTTAATAATTCAATCGATATTATTTATGATTGATTAGGAATTAAAAGAAAAGTTTAATTTTAATTGAAAATTTTAGTTAGGATAGTGTGTGTGTATATGGCGTTGTAAAATTTTGTTATTAATCCCTGATGGTCTAGCGGTTAGGATTCCTGGTTTTCACCCAGGCGGCCCGGGTTCGACTCCCGGTCAGGGAATATTTTTTTCAAATTCTCTATACGATATACACATTGTATATTTTTAAACAATAGTTTTTTCTTTTTAATAAAATTCCAGACTCAAGTAACTAAGTTTTATAAATTGTAAAAAGAGAAAAGTTTTGCAAACAATACCTGTATTTTGTATTTGAAAGTTGGACTGGAAAATTGAAAATTTGACAAGTAATAATAGTAGTTAAATATTTAATAATTCAATCGATATTATTTATGATTGATTAGGAATTAAAAGAAAAGTTTAATTTTAATTGAAAATTTTAGTTAGGATAGTGTGTGTGTATATGGCGTTGTAAAATTTTGTTATTAATCCCTGATGGTCTAGCGGTTAGGATTCCTGGTTTTCACCCAGGCGGCCCGGGTTCGACTCCCGGTCAGGGAATATTTTTTTCAAATTCTCTATACGATATACACATTGTATATTTTTAAACAATAGTTTTTTCTTTTTAATAAAATTCCAGACTCAAGTAACTAAGTTTTATAAATTGTAAAAAGAGAAAAGTTTTGCAAACAATACCTGTATTTTGTATTTGAAAGTTGGACTGGAAAATTGAAAATTTGACAAGTAATAATAGTAGTTAAATATTTAATAATTCAATCGATATTATTTATGATTGATTAGGAATTAAAAGAAAAGTTTAATTTTAATTGAAAATTTTAGTTAGGATAGTGTGTGTGTATATGGCGTTGTAAAATTTTGTTATTAATCCCTGATGGTCTAGCGGTTAGGATTCCTGGTTTTCACCCAGGCGGCCCGGGTTCGACTCCCGGTCAGGGAATATTTTTTTCAAATTCTCTATACGATATACACATTGTATATTTTTAAACAATAGTTTTTTCTTTTTAATAAAATTCCAGACTCAAGTAACTAAGTTTTATAAATTGTAAAAAGAGAAAAGTTTTGCAAACAATACCTGTATTTTGTATTTGAAAGTTGGACTGGAAAATTGAAAATTTGACAAGTAATAATAGTAGTTAAATATTTAATAATTCAATCGATATTATTTATGATTGATTAGGAATTAAAAGAAAAGTTTAATTTTAATTGAAAATTTTAGTTAGGATAGTGTGTGTGTATATGGCGTTGTAAAATTTTGTTATTAATCCCTGATGGTCTAGCGGTTAGGATTCCTGGTTTCACCCAGGCGGCCCGGGTTCGACTCCCGGTCAGGGAATATTTTTTTCAAATTCTCTATACGATATACACATTGTATATTTTTAAACAATAGTTTTTTCTTTTTAATAAAATTCCAGACTCAAGTAACTAAGTTTTATAAATTGTAAAAAGAGAAAAGTTTTGCAAACAATACCTGTATTTTGTATTTGAAAGTTGGACTGGAAAATTGAAAATTTGACAAGTAATAATAGTAGTTAAATATTTAATAATTCAATCGATATTATTTATGATTGATTAGGAATTAAAAGAAAAGTTTAATTTTAATTGAAAATTTTAGTTAGGATAGTGTGTGTGTATATGGCGTTGTAAAATTTTGTTATTAATCCCTGATGGTCTAGCGGTTAGGATTCCTGGTTTTCACCCAGGCGGCCCGGGTTCGACTCCCGGTCAGGGAATATTTTTTTTCAAATTCTCTATACGATATACACATTGTATATTTTTAAACAATAGTTTTTTCTTTTTAATAAAATTTAACGCGTTCTTATAAATTGTAAAAAGAGAAAAGTTTTGCAAACAATACCTGTATTTTGTATTTGAAAGTTGGACTGGAAAATTGAAAATTTGACAAGTAATAATAGTAGTTAAATATTTAATAATTCAATCGATATTATTTATGATTGATTAGGAATTAAAAGAAAAGTTTAATTTTAATTGAAAATTTTAGTTAGGATAGTGTGTGTGTGTATATGGCGTTGTAAAATTTTGTTATTAATCCCTGATGGTCTAGCGGTTAGGATTCCTGGTTTTCACCCAGGCGGCCCGGGTTCGACTCCCGGTCAGGGAATATTTTTTTCAAATTCTCTATACGATATACACATTGTATATTTTTAAACAATAGTTTTTTCTTTTTAATAAAATTCCAGACTCAAGTAACTAAGTTTTATAAATTGTAAAAAGAGAAAAGTTTTGCAAACAATACCTGTATTTTGTATTTGAAAGTTGGACTGGAAAATTGAAAATTTGACAAGTAATAATAGTAGTTAAATATTTAATAATTCAATCGATATTATTTATGATTGATTAGGAATTAAAAGAAAAGTTTAATTTTAATTGAAAATTTTAGTTAGGATAGTGTGTGTGTATATGGCGTTGTAAAATTTTGTTATTAATCCCTGATGGTCTAGCGGTTAGGATTCCTGGTTTTCACCCAGGCGGCCCGGGTTCGACTCCCGGTCAGGGATATTTTTTTTCAAATTCTCTATACGATATACACATTGTATATTTTTAAACAATAGTTTTTTCTTTTTAATAAAATTCCAGACTCAAGTAACTAAGTTTTATAAATTGTAAAAAGAGAAAAGTTTTGCAAACAATACCTGTATTTTGTATTTGAAAGTTGGACTGGAAAATTGAAAATTTGACAAGTAATAATAGTAGTTAAATATTTAATAATTCAATCGATATTATTTATGATTGATTAGGAATTAAAAGAAAAGTTTAATTTTAATTGAAAATTTTAGTTAGGATAGTGTGTGTGTATATGGCGTTGTAAAATTTTGTTATTAATCCCTGATGGTCTAGCGGTTAGGATTCCTGGTTTTCACCCAGGCGGCCCGGGTTCGACTCCCGGTCAGGGAATATTTTTTTCAAATTCTCTATACGATATACACATTGTATATTTTTAAACAATAGTTTTTTCTTTTTAATAAAATTCCAGACTCAAGTAACTAAGTTTTATAAATTGTAAAAAGAGAAAAGTTTTGCAAACAATACCTGTATTTTGTATTTGAAAGTTGGACTGGAAAATTGAAAATTTGACAAGTAATAATAGTAGTTAAATATTTAATAATTCAATCGATATTATTTATGATTGATTAGGAATTAAAAGAAAAGTTTAATTTTAATTGAAAATTTTAGTTAGGATAGTGTGTGTGTATATGGCGTTGTAAAATTTTGTTATTAATCCCTGATGGTCTAGCGGTTAGGATTCCTGGTTTTCACCCAGGCGGCCCGGGTTCGACTCCCGGTCAGGGAATATTTTTTTCAAATTCTCTATACGATATACACATTGTATATTTTTAAACAATAGTTTTTTCTTTTTAATAAAATTCCAGACTCAAGTAACTAAGTTTTATAAATTGTAAAAAGAGAAAAGTTTTGCAAACAATACCTGTATTTTGTATTTGAAAGTTGGACTGGAAAATTGAAAATTTGACAAGTAATAATAGTAGTTAAATATTTAATAATTCAATCGATATTATTTATGATTGATTAGGAATTAAAAGAAAAGTTTAATTTTAATTGAAAATTTTAGTTAGGATAGTGTGTGTGTATATGGCGTTGTAAAATTTTGTTATTAATCCCTGATGGTCTAGCGGTTAGGATTCCTGGTTTTCACCCAGGCGGCCCGGGTTCGACTCCCGGTCAGGGAATATTTTTTTCAAATTCTCTATACGATATACACATTGTATATTTTTAAACAATAGTTTTTTCTTTTTAATAAAATTCCAGACTCAAGTAACTAAGTTTTATAAATTGTAAAAAGAGAAAAGTTTTGCAAACAATACCTGTATTTTGTATTTGAAAGTTGGACTGGAAAATTGAAAATTTGACAAGTAATAATAGTAGTTAAATATTTAATAATTCAATCGATATTATTTATGATTGATTAGGAATTAAAAGAAAAGTTTAATTTTAATTGAAAATTTTAGTTAGGATAGTGTGTGTGTATATGGCGTTGTAAAATTTTGTTATTAATCCCTGATGGTCTAGCGGTTAGGATTCCTGGTTTTCACCCAGGCGGCCCGGGTTCGACTCCCGGTCAGGGAATATTTTTTCAAATTCTCTATACGATATACACATTGTATATTTTTAAACAATAGTTTTTTCTTTTTAATAAAATTCCAGACTCAAGTAACTAAGTTTTATAAATTGTAAAAAGAGAAAAGTTTTGCAAACAATACCTGTATTTTGTATTTGAAAGTTGGACTGGAAAATTGAAAATTTGACAAGTAATAATAGTAGTTAAATATTTAATAATTCAATCGATATTATTTATGATTGATTAGGAATTAAAAGAAAAGTTTAATTTTAATTGAAAATTTTAGTTAGGATAGTGTGTGTGTATATGGCGTTGTAAAATTTTGTTATTAATCCCTGATGGTCTAGCGGTTAGGATTCCTGGTTTTCACCCAGGCGGCCCGGGTTCGACTCCCGGTCAGGGAATATTTTTTTCAAATTCTCTATACGATATACACATTGTATATTTTTAAACAATAGTTTTTTTTTTTAATAAAATTCCAGACTCAAGTAACTAAGTTTTATAAATTGTAAAAAGAGAAAAGTTTTGCAAACAATACCTGTATTTTGTATTTGAAAGTTGGACTGGAAAATTGAAAATTTGACAAGTAATAATAGTAGTTAAATATTTAATAATTCAATCGATATTATTTATGATTGATTAGGAATTAAAAGAAAAGTTTAATTTTAATTGAAAATTTTAGTTAGGATAGTGTGTGTGTATATGGCGTTGTAAAATTTTGTTATTAATCCCTGATGGTCTAGCGGTTAGGATTCCTGGTTTTCACCCAGGCGGCCCGGGTTCGACTCCCGGTCAGGGAATATTTTTTTCAAATTCTCTATACGATATACACATTGTATATTTTTAAACAATAGTTTTTTCTTTTTAATAAAATTCCAGACTCAAGTAACTAAGTTTTATAAATTGTAAAAAGAGAAAAGTTTTGCAAACAATACCTGTATTTTGTATTTGAAAGTTGGACTGGAAAATTGAAAATTTGACAAGTAATAATAGTAGTTAAATATTTAATAATTCAATCGATATTATTTATGATTGATTAGGAATTAAAAGAAAAGTTTAATTTTAATTGAAAATTTTAGTTAGGATAGTGTGTGTGTATATGGCGTTGTAAAATTTTGTTATTAATCCCTGATGGTCTAGCGGTTAGGATTCCTGGTTTTCACCCAGGCGGCCCGGGTTCGACTCCCGGTCAGGGAATATTTTTTTCAAATTCTCTATACGATATACACATTGTATATTTTTAAACAATAGTTTTTTCTTTTT
>JACMZG010001128.1:0-12214 GCA_018340805.1 Microvelia longipes | reverse complement strand
TTCAATTTTAAATTGAAGCCTCCGTGGCGCAATTGGTTAGCGCGTTCGGCTGTTTAACCGAAAGGTTGGTGGTTCGAGCCCACCCGGGGGCGCATAAATTTTTGTTTATTTTTTTTATTAAAATAACATTGAATAATTTTTGTTTTTCTGAAATGACTTGAAATTTCAATATATATCAATTTGAAAAATAATCACTTTTCTAAAAATATTCATAAAAAAAAGTCGTTTTGTAGCAATTTACTATTGATTAGAAGCGGAAAAAAATTTTCAAGTAACATTCTTTAATTGATTATTGAAGAATGTTTATGATTGAATTGTTTTTTGTAATTTTCTAAATGATTTTCATAATAAATTTTAAAAATTTTATTTCAAATAAAAAAATTTAAGCGATTTTCAATTTTAAATTGAAGCCTCCGTGGCGCAATTGGTTAGCGCGTTCGGCTGTTAACCGAAAGGTTGGTGGTTCGAGCCCACCCGGGGGCGCATAAATTTTTGTTATTTTTTTATTAAAATAACATTGAATAATTTTTGTTTTTCTGAAATGACTTGAAATTTCAATATATATCAATTTGAAAAATAATCAACTTTTCTATTAAATATATTCATAAAAAAAAAGTCGTTTTGTAGCAATTTACTATTGATTAGAAGCGGAAAAAAATTTTCAAGTAACATTCTTTAATTGATTATTGAAGAATGTTTATGATTGAATTGTTTTTTGTAATTTCTAAATGATTTTCATAATAAATTTTAAAAATTTTATTTCAAATAAAAAAATTTAAGCGATTTTCAATTTTAAATTGAAGCCTCCGTGGCGCAATTGGTTAGCGCGTTCGGCTGTTAACCGAAAGGTTGGTGGTTCGAGCCCACCCGGGGGCGCATAAATTTTTGTTATTTTTTTTATTAAAATAACATTGAATAATTTTGTTTTTTTGAAATGACTTGAAATTTCAATATATATCAATTTGAAAAATAATCAACTTTTCTATTAAATATATTCATAAAAAAAAGTCGTTTTGTAGCAATTTACTATTGATTAGAAGCGGAAAAAAATTTTCAAGTAACATTCTTTAATTGATTATTGAAGAATGTTTATGATTGAATTGTTTTTTGTAATTTTCTAAATGATTTTCATAATAAATTTTAAAAATTTTATTTCAAATAAAAAATTTAAGCGATTTTCAATTTTAAATTGAAGCCTCCGTGGCGCAATTGGTTAGCGCGTTCGGCTGTTAACCGAAAGGTTGGTGGTTCGAGCCCACCCGGGGGCGCATAAATTTTTGTTATTTTTTTTATTAAAATAACATTGAATAATTTTGTTTTTCTGAAATGACTTGAAATTTCAATATATATCAATTTGAAAAATAATCAACTTTTCTATTAAATATATTCATAAAAAAAAGTCGTTTTGTAGCAATTTACTATTGATTAGAAGCGGAAAAAAATTTTCAAGTAACATTCTTTAATTGATTATTGAAGAATGTTTATGATTGAATTGTTTTTTGTAATTTTCTAAATGATTTTCATAATAAATTTTAAAAATTTTATTTCAAATAAAAAAATTTAAGCGATTTTCAATTTTAAATTGAAGCCTCCGTGGCGCAATTGGTTAGCGCGTTCGGCTGTTAACCGAAAGGTTGGTGGTTCGAGCCCACCGGGGGCGCATAAATTTTTGTTATTTTTTTATTAAAATAACATTGAATAATTTTTGTTTTTCTGAAATGACTTGAAATTTCAATATATATCAATTTGAAAAATAATCAACTTTTCTATTAAATATATTCATAAAAAAAAGTCGTTTTGTAGCAATTTACTATTGATTAGAAGCGGAAAAAATTTTCAAGTAACATTCTTTAATTGATTATTGAAGAATGTTTATGATTGAATTGTTTTTTGTAATTTTCTAAATGATTTTCATAATAAATTTTAAAAATTTTATTTCAAATAAAAAAATTTAAGCGATTTTCAATTTTAAATTGAAGCCTCCGTGGCGCAATTGGTTAGCGCGTTCGGCTGTTAACCGAAAGGTTGGTGGTTCGAGCCCCCGGGGGCGCATAAATTTTTGTTATTTTTTTTATTAAATAACATTGAATAATTTTTGTTTTTCTGAAATGACTTGAAATTTCAATATATATCAATTTGAAAAATAATCAACTTTTCTATTAAATATATTCATAAAAAAAAGTCGTTTTGTAGCAATTTACTATTGATTAGAAGCGGAAAAATTTTCAAGTAACATTCTTTAATTGATTATTGAAGAATGTTTATGATTGAATTGTTTTTTGTAATTTTCTAAATGATTTTCATAATAAATTTTAAAAATTTTATTTCAAATAAAAAAATTTAAGCGATTTTCAATTTTAAATTGAAGCCTCCGTGGCGCAATTGGTTAGCGCGTTCGGCTGTTAACCGAAAGGTTGGTGGTTCGAGCCCACCCGGGGGCGCATAAATTTTTGTTATTTTTTTATTAAAATAACATTGAATAATTTTTGTTTTTCTGAAATGACTTGAAATTTCAATATATATCAATTTGAAAAATAATCAACTTTTCTATTAAATATATTCATAAAAAAAAGTCGTTTTGTAGCAATTTACTATTGATTAGAAGCGGAAAAAAATTTTCAAGTAACATTCTTTAATTGATTATTGAAGAATGTTTATGATTGAATTGTTTTTTGTAATTTTCTAAATGATTTTCATAATAAATTTTAAAAATTTTATTTCAAATAAAAAAATTTAAGCGATTTTCAATTTTAAATTGAAGCCTCCGTGGCGCAATTGGTTAGCGCGTTCGGCTGTTAACCGAAAGGTTGGTGGTTCGAGCCCACCGGGGGCGCATAAATTTTTGTTATTTTTTTTTATTAAATAACATTGAATAATTTTTGTTTTTCTGAAATGACTTGAAATTTCAATATATATCAATTTGAAAAATAATCAACTTTTCTATTAAATATATTCATAAAAAAAAGTCGTTTTGTAGCAATTTACTATTGATTAGAAGCGGAAAAAAATTTTCAAGTAACATTCTTTAATTGATTATTGAAGAATGTTTATGATTGAATTGTTTTTTGTAATTTTCTAAATGATTTTCATAATAAATTTTAAAAATTTTATTTCAAATAAAAAAATTTAAGCGATTTTCAATTTTAAATTGAAGCCTCCGTGGCGCAATTGGTTAGCGCGTTCGGCTGTTAACCGAAAGGTTGGTGGTTCGAGCCCACCCGGGGGCGCATAAATTTTTGTTATTTTTTTTATTAAAATAACATTGAATAATTTTTGTTTTTCTGAAATGACTTGAAATTTCAATATATATCAATTTGAAAAATAATCAACTTTTCTATTAAATATATTCATAAAAAAAGTCGTTTTGTAGCAATTTACTATTGATTAGAAGCGGAAAAAAATTTTCAAGTAACATTCTTTAATTGATTATTGAAGAATGTTTATGATTGAATTGTTTTTTGTAATTTTCTAAATGTTTCAATTTTATTCAAATAAAAAAATTTAAGCGATTTTCAATTTTAAATTGAAGCCTCCGTGGCGCAATTGGTTAGCGCGTTCGGCTGTTAACCGAAAGGTTGGTGGTTCGAGCCCACCCGGGGGCGCATAAATTTTTGTTATTTTTTTTATTAAAATAACATTGAATAATTTTTTTTTTCTGAAATGACTTGAAATTTCATATATATCAATTTGAAAAATAATCAACTTTTCTATTAAATATATTCATAAAAAAAAGTCGTTTTGTAGCAATTTACTATTGATTAGAAGCGGAAAAAAATTTTCAAGTAACATTCTTTAATTGATTATTGAAGAATGTTTATGATTGAATTGTTTTTTGTAATTTCTAAATGATTTTCATAATAAATTTTAAAAATTTTATTTCAAATAAAAAAATTTAAGCGATTTTCAATTTTAAATTGAAGCCTCCGTGGCGCAATTGGTTAGCGCGTTCGGCTGTTAACCGAAAGGTTGGTGGTTCGAGCCACCCGGGGGCGCATAAATTTTTGTTATTTTTTTTATTAAAATAACATTGAATAATTTTTGTTTTTCTGAAATGACTTGAAATTTCAATATATATCAATTTGAAAAATAATCAACTTTTCTATTAAATATTCATAAAAAAAAGTCGTTTTGTAGCAATTTACTATTGATTAGAAGCGGAAAAAAATTTTCAAGTAACATTCTTTAATTGATTATTGAAGAATGTTTATGATTGAATTGTTTTTTGTAATTTTCTAAATGATTTTCATAATAAATTTTAAAAATTTTTTTCAAATAAAAAAATTTAAGCGATTTTCAATTTTAAATTGAAGCCTCCGTGGCGCAATTGGTTAGCGCGTTCGGCTGTTAACCGAAAGGTTGGTGGTTCGAGCCCACCCGGGGGCGCATAAATTTTTGTTATTTTTTTTATTAAAATAACATTGAATAATTTTTGTTTTCTGAAATGACTTGAAATTTCAATATATCAATTTGAAAAATAATCAACTTTTCTATTAAATATATTCATAAAAAAAAGTCGTTTTGTAGCAATTTACTATTGATTAGAAGCGGAAAAAAATTTTCAAGTAAATTCTTTAATTGATTATTGAAGAATGTTTATGATTGAATTGTTTTTTGTAATTTTCTAAATGATTTTCATAATAAATTTTAAAAATTTTTTTTCAAATAAAAAAATTTAAGCGATTTTCAATTTTAAATTGAAGCCTCCGTGGCGCAATTGGTTAGCGCGTTCGGCTGTTAACCGAAAGGTTGGTGGTTCGAGCCCACCCGGGGGCGCATAAATTTTGTTATTTTTTTTATTAAAATAACATTGAATAATTTTTGTTTTCTGAAATGACTTGAAATTTCAATATATCAATTTGAAAAATAATCAACTTTTCTATTAAATATATTCATAAAAAAAAGTCGTTTTGTAGCAATTTACTATTGATTAGAAGCGGAAAAAAATTTTCAAGTAACATTCTTAATTGATTATTGAAGAATGTTTATGATTGAATGTTTTTTGTAATTTTCTAAATGATTTTCATAATAAATTTAAAAATTTTATTTCAAATAAAAAAATTTAAGCGATTTTCAATTTTAAATTGAAGCCTCCGTGGCGCAATTGGTTAGCGCGTTCGGCTGTTAACCGAAAGGTTGGTGGTTCGAGCCCACCCGGGGGCGCATAAATTTTGTTATTTTTTTTATTAAAATAACATTGAATAATTTTTGTTTTTCTGAAATGACTTGAAATTTCAATATATATCAATTTGAAAAATAATCAACTTTTCTATTAAATATATTCATAAAAAAAAGTCGTTTTGTAGCAATTTACTATTGATTAGAAGCGGAAAAAAATTTTCAAGTAACATTCTTTAATTGATTATTGAAGAATGTTTATGATTGAATTGTTTTTTGTAATTTTCTAAATGATTTTCATAATAAATTTTAAAAATTTATTTCAAATAAAAAAATTTAAGCGATTTTCAATTTTAAATTGAAGCCTCCGTGGCGCAATTGGTTAGCGCGTTCGGCTGTTAACCGAAAGGTTGGTGGTTCGAGCCCACCCGGGGGCGCAATTTTTGTTATTTTTTTTATTAAAATAACATTGAATAATTTTTGTTTTTCTGAAATGACTTGAAATTTCAATATATATCAATTTGAAAAATAATCAACTTTTCTATTAAATATATTCATAAAAAAAGTCGTTTTGTAGCAATTTACTATTGATTAGAAGCGGAAAAAAATTTTCAAGTAACATTCTTTAATTGATTATTGAAGAATGTTTATGATTGAATTGTTTTTTGTAATTTTCTAAATGATTTTCATAATAAATTTTAAAAATTTTATTTCAAATAAAAAAATTTAAGCGATTTTCAATTTTAAATTGAAGCCTCCGTGGCGCAATTGGTTAGCGCGTTCGGCTGTTAACCGAAAGGTTGGTGGTTCGAGCCCACCCGGGGGCGCATAAATTTTTGTTATTTTTTTTATTAAAATAACATTGAATAATTTTTGTTTTTCTGAAATGACTTGAAATTTCAATATATATCAATTTGAAAAATAATCAACTTTTCTATTAAATATATTCATAAAAAAAAGTCGTTTTGTAGCAATTTACTATTGATTAGAAGCGGAAAAAAATTTTCAAGTAACATTCTTTAATTGATTATTGAAGAATGTTTATGATTGAATTGTTTTTTGTAATTTTCTAAATGATTTTCATAATAAATTTTAAAAATTTTATTTCAAATAAAAAAATTTAAGCGATTTTCAATTTTAAATTGAAGCCTCCGTGGCGCAATTGGTTAGCGCGTTCGGCTGTTAACCGAAAGGTTGGTGGTTCGAGCCCACCCGGGGGCGCATAAATTTTTGTTATTTTTTTTATTAAAATAACATTGAATAATTTTTTTTTCTGAAATGACTTGAAATTTCAATATATATCAATTTGAAAAATAATCAACTTTTCTATTAAATATATTCATAAAAAAAGTCGTTTTGTAGCAATTTACTATTGATTAGAAGCGGAAAAAAATTTTCAAGTAACATTCTTTAATTGATTATTGAAGAATGTTTATGATTGAATTGTTTTTTGTAATTTTCTAAATGATTTTCATAATAAATTTTAAAAATTTTATTTCAAATAAAAAAATTTAAGCGATTTTCAATTTTAAATTGAAGCCTCCGTGGCGCAATTGGTTAGCGCGTTCGGCTGTTAACCGAAAGGTTGGTGGTTCGAGCCCACCCGGGGGCGCATAAATTTTTGTTATTTTTTTTATTAAAATAACATTGAATAATTTTTGTTTTTCTGAAATGACTTGAAATTTCAATATATATCAATTTGAAAAATAATCAACTTTTCTATTAAATATATTCATAAAAAAAAGTCGTTTTGTAGCAATTTACTATTGATTAGAAGCGGAAAAAAATTTTCAAGTAACATTCTTTAATTGATTATTGAAGAATGTTTATGATTGAATTGTTTTTTGTAATTTCTAAATGATTTTCATAATAAATTTTAAAAATTTTATTTCAAATAAAAAAATTTAAGCGATTTTCAATTTTAAATTGAAGCCTCCGTGGCGCAATTGGTTAGCGCGTTCGGCTGTTAACCGAAAGGTTGGTGGTTCGAGCCCACCCGGGGGCGCATAAATTTTTGTTATTTTTTTATTAAAATAACATTGAATAATTTTTGTTTTTCTGAAATGACTTGAAATTTCAATATATATCAATTTGAAAAATAATCAACTTTCTATTAAATATATTCATAAAAAAAAGTCGTTTTGTAGCAATTTACTATTGATTAGAAGCGGAAAAAAATTTTCAAGTAACATTCTTTAATTGATTATTGAAGAATGTTTATGATTGAATTGTTTTTTGTAATTTTCTAAATGATTTTCATAATAAATTTTAAAAATTTTATTTCAATAAAAAAATTTAAGCGATTTTCAATTTTAAATTGAAGCCTCCGTGGCGCAATTGGTTAGCGCGTTCGGCTGTTAACCGAAAGGTTGGTGGTTCGAGCCCACCCGGGGCGCATAAATTTTTGTTATTTTTTTATTAAAATAACATTGAATAATTTTTGTTTTTCTGAAATGACTTGAAATTTCAATATATATCAATTTGAAAAATAATCAACTTTTCTATTAAATATATTCATAAAAAAAGTCGTTTTGTAGCAATTTACTATTGATTAGAAGCGGAAAAAATTTTCAAGTAACATTCTTTAATTGATTATTGAAGAATGTTTATGATTGAATTGTTTTTTGTAATTTTCTAAATGATTTTCATAATAAATTTTAAAAATTTTATTTCAAATAAAAAAATTTAAGCGATTTTCAATTTAAATTGAAGCCTCCGTGGCGCAATTGGTTAGCGTTCGGCTGTTAACCGAAAGGTTGGTGGTTCGAGCCCACCCGGGGGCGCATAAATTTTTGTTATTTTTTTTTTATTAAATAACATTGAATAATTTTTGTTTTTCTGAAATGACTTGAAATTTCAATATATATCAATTTGAAAAATAATCAACTTTTCTATTAAATATATTCATAAAAAAAAGTCGTTTTGTAGCAATTTACTATTGATTAGAAGCGGAAAAAAATTTTCAAGTAACATTCTTTAATTGATTATTGAAGAATGTTTATGATTGAATTGTTTTTTGTAATTTTCTAAATGATTTTCATAATAAATTTTAAAAATTTTATTTCAAATAAAAAAATTTAAGCGATTTTCAATTTTAAATTGAAGCCTCCGTGGCGCAATTGGTTAGCGCGTTCGGCTGTTAACCGAAAGGTTGGTGGTTCGAGCCCACCCGGGGGCGCATAAATTTTTGTTATTTTTTTTATTAAAATAACATTGAATAATTTTTGTTTTTCTGAAATGACTTGAAATTTCAATATATATCAATTTGAAAAATAATCAACTTTTCTATTAAATATATTCATAAAAAAAGTCGTTTTGTAGCAATTTACTATTGATTAGAAGCGGAAAAAAATTTTCAAGTAACATTCTTTAATTGATTATTGAAGAATGTTTATGATTGAATTGTTTTTTGTAATTTTCTAAATGATTTTCATAATAAATTTTAAAAATTTTATTTCAAATAAAAAAATTTAAGCGATTTTCAATTTTAAATTGAAGCCTCCGTGGCGCAATTGGTTAGCGCGTTCGGCTGTTAACCGAAAGGTTGGTGGTTCGAGCCCACCCGGGGCGCATAAATTTTTGTTATTTTTTTTATTAAAATAACATTGAATAATTTTTGTTTTTCTGAAATGACTTGAAATTTCAATATATATCAATTTGAAAAATAATCAACTTTTCTATTAAATATATTCATAAAAAAAAGTCGTTTTGTAGCAATTTACTATTGATTAGAAGCGGAAAAAAATTTTCAAGTAACATTCTTTAATTGATTATTGAAGAATGTTTATGATTGAATTTTTTTTGTAATTTTCTAAATGATTTTCATAATAAATTTTAAAAAATTTTATTTCAAATAAAAAAATTTAAGCGATTTTCAATTTTAAATTGAAGCCTCCGTGGCGCAATTGGTTAGCGCGTTCGGCTTAACCGAAAGGTTGGTGGTTCGAGCCCACCCGGGGGCGCATAAATTTTTGTTATTTTTTTTTATTAAAATAACATTGAATAATTTTTGTTTTTCTGAAATGACTTGAAATTTCAATATATATCAATTTGAAAAATAATCAACTTTTCTATTAAATATATTCATAAAAAAAAGTCGTTTTGTAGCAATTTACTATTGATTAGAAGCGGAAAAAAATTTTCAAGTAACATTCTTTAATTGATTATTGAAGAATTTATGATTGAATTGTTTTTTGTAATTTTCTAAATGATTTTCATAATAAATTTTAAAAATTTTATTTCAAATAAAAAAATTTAAGCGATTTTCAATTTTAAATTGAAGCCTCCGTGGCGCAATTGGTTAGCGCGTTCGGCTGTTAACCGAAAGGTTGGTGGTTCGAGCCCACCCGGGGGCGCATAAATTTTTGTTATTTTTTTTATTAAAATAACATTGAATAATTTTGTTTTTCTGAAATGACTTGAAATTTCAATATATATCAATTTGAAAAATAATCAACTTTTCTATTAAATATATTCATAAAAAAAAGTCGTTTTGTAGCAATTTACTATTGATTAGAAGCGGAAAAAAATTTTCAAGTAACATTCTTTAATTGATTATTGAAGAATGTTTATGATTGAATTGTTTTTTGTAATTTTCTAAATGATTTTCATAATAAATTTTAAAAATTTTATTTCAAAATAAAAAATTTAAGCGATTTTCAATTTTAAATTGAAGCCTCCGTGGCGCAATTGGTTAGCGCGTTCGGCTGTTAACCGAAAGGTTGGTGGTTCGAGCCCACCCGGGGGCGCATAAATTTTTGTTATTTTTTTTATTAAAATAACATTGAATAATTTTTGTTTTTCTGAAATGACTTGAAATTTCAATATATATCAATTTGAAAAATAATCAACTTTTCTATTAAATATATTCATAAAAAAAGTCGTTTTGTAGCAATTTACTATTGATTAGAAGCGGAAAAAAATTTTCAAGTAACATTCTTTAATTGATTATTGAAGAATGTTTATGATTGAATTGTTTTTTGTAATTTTCTAAATGATTTTCATAATAAATTTTAAAAATTTTATTTCAAATAAAAAAATTTAAGCGATTTTCAATTTTAAATTGAAGCCTCCGTGGCGCAATTGGTTAGCGCGTTCGGCTGTTAACCGAAAGGTTGGTGGTTCGAGCCCACCCGGGGGCGCATAAATTTTTTGTATTTTTTTTATTAAAATAACATTGAATAATTTTTGTTTTTCTGAAATGACTTGAAATTTCAATATATATCAATTTGAAAAATAATCAACTTTTCTATTAAATATATTCATAAAAAAAAGTCGTTTTGTAGCAATTTACTATTGATTAGAAGCGGAAAAAAATTTTCAAGTAACATTCTTTAATTGATTATTGAAGAATGTTTATGATTGAATTGTTTTTTGTAATTTTCTAAATGATTTTCATAATAAATTTTAAAAATTTTATTTCAAATAAAAAAATTTAAGCGATTTTCAATTTTAAATTGAAGCCTCCGTGGCGCAATTGGTTAGCGCGTTCGGCTGTTAACCGAAAGGTTGGTGGTTCGAGCCCACCCGGGCGCATAAATTTTTGTTATTTTTTTTATTAAAATAACATTGAATAATTTTTGTTTTTCTGAAATGACTTGAAATTTCAATATATATCAATTTGAAAAATAATCAACTTTTCTATTAAATATATTCATAAAAAAAAGTCGTTTTGTAGCAATTTACTATTGATTAGAAGCGGAAAAAAAATTTTCAAGTAACATTCTTTAATTGATTATTGAAGAATGTTTATGATTGAATTGTTTTTTGTAATTTTCTAAATGATTTTCATAATAAATTTTAAAAATTTTATTTCAAATAAAAAAATTTAAGCGATTTTCAATTTTAAATTGAAGCCTCCGTGGCGCAATTGGTTAGCGCGTTCGGCTGTTAACCGAAAGGTTGGTGGTTCGAGCCCACCCGGGGGCGCATAAATTTTTGTTATTTTTTTATTAAAATAACATTGAATAATTTTTGTTTTTCTGAAATGACTTGAAATTTCAATATATATCAATTTGAAAAATAATCAACTTTTCTATTAAATATATTCATAAAAAAAGTCGTTTTGTAGCAATTTACTATTGATTAGAAGCGGAAAAAAATTTTCAAGTAACATTCTTTAATTGATTATTGAAGAATGTTTATGATTGAATTGTTTTTTGTAATTTTCTAAATGATTTTCATAATAAATTTTAAAAATTTTATTTCAAATAAAAAAATTTAAGCGATTTTCAATTTTAAATTGAAGCCTCCGTGGCGCAATTGGTTAGCGCGTTCGGCTGTTAACCGAAAGGTTGGTGGTTCGAGCCCACCCGGGGGCGCATAAATTTTTGTTATTTTTTTTATTAAAATAACATTGAATAATTTTTTTTTCTGAAATGACTTGAAATTTCAATATATATCAATTTGAAAAATAATCAACTTTTCTATTAAATATATTCATAAAAAAAAGTCGTTTTGTAGCAATTTACTATTGATTAGAAGCGGAAAAAAATTTTCAAGTAACATTCTTTAATTGATTATTGAAGAATTTATGATTGAATTGTTTTTTGTAATTTTCTAAATGATTTTCATAATAAATTTTAAAAATTTTATTTCAAATAAAAAATTTAAGCGATTTTCAATTTTAAATTGAAGCCTCCGTGGCGCAATTGGTTAGCGCGTTCGGCTGTTAACCGAAAGGTTGGTGGTCGAGCCCACCCGGGGGCGCATAAATTTTTGTTATTTTTTTTATTAAAATAACATTGAATAATTTTTGTTTTTCTGAAATGACTTGAAATTTCAATATATATCAATTTGAAAAATAATCAACTTTTCTATTAATATATTCATAAAAAAAAGTCGTTTTGTAGCAATTTACTATTGATTAGAAGCGAAAAAAATTTTCAAGTAACATTCTTTAATTGATTATTGAAGAATTTATGATTGAATTGTTTTTTGTAATTTTCTAAATGATTTTCATAATAAATTTTAAAAATTTTTATTTCAAATAAAAAAATTTAAGCGATTTTCAATTTTAAATTGAAGCCTCCGTGGCGCAATTGGTTAGCGCGTTCGGCTGTTAACCGAAAGGTTGGTGGTTCGAGCCCACCCGGGGCGC
>JACMZG010001127.1:12327-24541 GCA_018340805.1 Microvelia longipes | reverse complement strand
TTTAAAATTCCATTTCAATGTTAGTATTCTTATAAATAAGACAAATTAGAAATTTAAATATAAAAACAACATAAAAAATGAAAGATAGTAAAAATTTCTACGGACACACATATATAAACCAAATTTATATAAATAAAAATATATAATTAACCAATTTGGTACCATAAAAATAAGATGAAGATCAGATTATAAGTCATCTGGGTTTATCATATTCTCTTCTCGAGCTTGCTTCTTCCTTATCTGCTACGTTTTCTCTACATTGTAATAAGTGTCCTTTCGTCTTCGAGACACGCCCATGTTAATCCTCTCTATGAATGCTTACAGCCCTTAACTTCAATTTGATTAACTTTTCAGCAGCATCAGCATATTTATTGTAATCCTTGTAATTAATAAACATTGAATCCCGACCTCGTAAATCTTTTAAACAGTTTTTCTAATATTTTCTTTATGCTTAACACAATTCAACTAAATTTTCAAATTGTCGTTTTTTGATGTTGGACTCAAGGATTCTTTTATACTCATTTATGGGGGGCTGGTTTAATCTGATTAGAGCTCGTTCTCAATTTAATTGATTTGATTTTCTTTTAAATTCATACTCTCTTGTGGGAATTAATTAAATTCTTGATCATAAATAATATTTTCCGAATTTTGATTTTGATTTCTTAGATTATATTTATTTAATCAGATTCAATTTATATTTGCAATGATTTCCCCGAAATATCCCAATATTATTTCCTTTTATTGCATTGTCATCGCTAATATTGGGTTGATTCTTTTGATTTTTTGAAATAATATTTTCTTTTCAGGTAATCATCTTTCCATAGCCAATAATAGTTTTGTATGGTTTTTTTGTATGAATTTGGAGTTAAACAATTTATAGTAGAATAGTTGGGTTTCGTTATTATTATTATTATTATTATTATTATTATTATTATTAATTTTATTTTATATAATATGAATGAAGATGCATGGATTTCTTTGAAATTGAAAATTTGTAGAGGTCCTCGAAGACATCATTGAGAAGCAGAAGGAATGAAAACGTAAAACTGATCTTCTTTAGAGCCAAATTGTATATATTTATATAAATTTGTATTTAGTTGTGTGTTTACTTTTCATTTTTTAGTTATTTAAATTTCCTTTTAGTTAGTTTTATAAACAAATTATTAAAACAAAGTAAAATTTGAAATATTAACAAAAATTTATTAATAACAAAAAAAGCATAATATATCTTTCAGTCTTTAATAACGTCTAAATAATACCAGCATTGTTAATTGAATGCTTACAGCCCTTAACTTCAATTTGGATTAACTTTTCAGCAGCATCAGCATATTTATTGTAATCCTTGTAATTAATAAACATTGAATCCGTGACCTCGTAAATCTTTTAAACAGTTTTTCTAATATTTTCTTTATGCTTAACACAATTCAACTAAATTTTCAAATTGTCGTTTTTTGATGTTGGACTCAAGGATTCTTTTATACTCATTTATGGGGGGCTGGTTTAATCTGATTAGAGCTCGTTCTCAATTTAATTGATTTGATTTTCTTTTAAATTCATACTCTTGTGTGGGAATTAATTAAATTCTTGATCATAAATAATATTTTCCGAATTTTGATTTTGATTTCTTAGATTATATTTATTTAATCAGATTCAATTTATCTTTTGCAATGATTTCCCCGAAATATCCCAATATTATTTCCTTTTATTGCATTGTCATCGCTAATATTGGGTTGATTCTTTGATTTTTTGAAATAATATTTTCTTTTCAGGTAATCATCTTTCCATAGCCAATAATAGTTTTGTATGGTTTTTTTGTATGAATTTGGAGTTAAACAATTTATAGTAGAATAGTTGGGTTTCGTTATTATTATTATTATTATTATTATTATTATTATTATATTATTATTATTTTTTATTTTATATAATATGAATGAAGATGCATGGATTTCTTTGAAATTGAAAATTTGTAGAGGTCCTCGAAGACATCATTGAGAAGCAGAAGGAATGAAAACGTAAAACTGATCTTCTTTAGAGCCAAATTGTATATATTTATATAAATTTGTATTTAGTTGTGTGTTTACTTTTCATTTTTTAGTTATTTAAATTTCCTTTTAGTTAGTTTTATAAACAAATTATTAAAACAAAGTAAAATTTGAAATATTAACAAAAATTTATTAATAACACAAAATATTAAGCATAATATCTTTCAGTCTTTAATAACGTCTAAATAATACCAGCATTGTTAATTGAATGCTTACAGCCCTTAACTTCAATTTGGATTAACTTTTCAGCAGCATCAGCATATTTATTGTAATCCTTGTAATTAATAAACATTGAATCCGTGACCTCGTAAATCTTTTAAACAGTTTTTCTAATATTTTCTTTATGCTTAACACAATTCAACTAAATTTTCAAATTGTCGTTTTTTGATGTTGGACTCAAGGATTCTTTTATACTCATTTATGGGGGGCTGGTTTAATCTGATTAGAGCTCGTTCTCAATTTAATTGATTTGATTTTCTTTTAAATTCATACTCTCTTGTGGGGAATTAATTAAATTCTTGATCATAAATAATATTTTCCGAATTTTGATTTTGATTTCTTAGATTATATTTATTTAATCAGATTCAATTTATATTTGCAATGATTTCCCCGAAATATCCCAATATTATTTTCCTTTTATTGCATTGTCATCGCTAATATTGGGTTGATTCTTTTGATTTTTTGAAATAATATTTTCTTTTCAGGTAATCATCTTTCCATAGCCAATAATAGTTTTGTATGGTTTTTTGTATGAATTTGGAGTTAAACAATTTATAGTAGAATAGTTGGGTTTCGTTATTATTATTATTATTATTATTATTATTATTATTATTATTTTATTTTATTTTATATAATATGAATGAAGATGCATGGATTTCTTTGAAATTGAAAATTTGTAGAGGTCCTCGAAGACATCATTGAGAAGCAGAAGGAATGAAAACGTAAAA
The DNA here is from genome assembly GCA_018340805.1 of Microvelia longipes. Classification (NCBI taxonomy): domain Eukaryota; kingdom Metazoa; phylum Arthropoda; class Insecta; order Hemiptera; family Veliidae; genus Microvelia; species Microvelia longipes. The sequence continues at coordinate 21,552 of JACMZG010001127.1, read as the reverse complement.
CTGATCTTCTTTAGAGCCAAATTGTATATATTATATAAATTTGTATTTAGTTGTGTGTTTACTTTTCATTTTTTAGTTATTTAAATTTCCTTTTAGTTAGTTTTATAAACAAATTATTAAAACAAAGTAAAATTTGAAATATTAACAAAAATTTATTAATAACACAAAATATTAAGCATAATATCTTTCAGTCTTTAATAACGTCTAAATAATACCAGCATTGTTAATTGAATGCTTACAGCCCTTAACTTCAATTTGGATTAACTTTTCAGCAGCATCAGCATATTTATTGTAATCCTTGTAATTAATAAACATTGAATCCGTGACCTCGTAAATCTTTTAAACAGTTTTTCTAATATTTTCTTTATGCTTAACACAATTCAACTAAATTTTCAAATTGTCGTTTTTTGATGTTGGACTCAAGGATTCTTTTATACTCATTTATGGGGGGCTGGTTTAATCTGATTAGAGCTCGTTCTCAATTTAATTGATTTGATTTTCTTTTAAATTCATACTCTCTTGTGGGGAATTAATTAAATTCTTGATCATAAATAATATTTTTCCGAATTTTGATTTTGATTTCTTAGATTATATTTATTTAATCAGATTCAATTTATATTTGCAATGATTTCCCCGAAATATCCCAATATTATTTTTCCTTTTATTGCATTGTCATCGCTAATATTGGGTTGATTCTTTTGATTTTTTGAAATAATATTTTCTTTTCAGGTAATCATCTTTCCATAGCCAATAATAGTTTTGTATGGTTTTTTTGTATGAATTTGGAGTTAAACAATTTATAGTAGAATAGTTGGGTTTCGTTATTATTATTATTATTATTATTATTATTATTATTATTATTATTTTATTTTATTTATATATATAATATGAATGAAGATGCATGGATTTCTTTGAAATTGAAAATTTGTAGAGGTCCTCGAAGACATCATTGAGAAGCAGAAGGAATGAAAACGTAAAACTGATCTTCTTTAGAGCCAAATTGTATATATTTATATAAATTTGTATTTAGTTGTGTGTTTACTTTTCATTTTTTAGTTATTTAAATTTCCTTTTAGTTAGTTTTATAAACAAATTATTAAAACAAAGTAAAATTTGAAATATTAACAAAAATTTATTAATAACACAAAATATTAAGCATAATATCTTTCAGTCTTTAATAACGTCTAAATAATACCAGCATTGTTAATTGAATGCTTACAGCCCTTAACTTCAATTTGGATTAACTTTTCAGCAGCATCAGCATATTTATTGTAATCCTTGTAATTAATAAACATTGAATCCCTGACCTCGTAAATCTTTTAAACAGTTTTTCTAATATTTTCTTTATGCTTAACACAATTCAACTAAATTTTCAAATTGTCGTTTTTTGATGTTGGACTCAAGGATTCTTTTATACTCATTTATGGGGGGCTGGTTTAATCTGATTAGAGCTCGTTCTCAATTTAATTGATTTGATTTTCTTTAAATTCATACTCTCTTGTGGGAATTAATTAAATTCTTGATCATAAATAATATTTTCCGAATTTTGATTTTGATTTCTTAGATTATATTTATTTAATCAGATTCAATTTATATTTGCAATGATTTCCCCGAAATATCCCAATATTATTTCCCTTTTATTGCATTGTCATCGCTAATATTGGGTTGATTCTTTTGATTTTTTGAAATAATATTTTCTTTTCAGGTAATCATCTTTCCATAGCCAATAATAGTTTTGTATGGTTTTTTGTATGAATTTGGAGTTAAACAATTTATAGTAGAATAGTTGGGTTTCGTTATTATTTATTATTATTATTATTATTTATTATTATTATTTTTATTTTATTTATTTATATATGAATGAAGATGCATGGATTTCTTTGAAATTGAAAATTTGTAGAGGTCCTCGAAGACATCATTGAGAAGCAGAAGGAATGAAAACGTAAAACTGATCTTCTTTAGAGCCAAATTGTATATATTTATATAAATTTGTATTTAGTTGTGTGTTTACTTTTCATTTTTTAGTTATTTAAATTTCCTTTTAGTTAGTTTTATAAACAAATTATTAAAACAAAGTAAAATTTGAAATATTAACAAAAATTTATTAATAACACAAAATATTAAGCATAATATCTTTCAGTCTTTAATAACGTCTAAATAATACCAGCATTGTTAATTGAATGCTTACAGCCCTTAACTTCAATTTGGATTAACTTTTCAGCAGCATCAGCATATTTATTGTAATCCTTGTAATTAATAAACATTGAATCCGTGACCTCGTAAATCTTTTAAACAGTTTTTCTAATATTTTCTTTATGCTTAACACATTCAACTAAATTTTCAAATTGTCGTTTTTTGATGTTGGACTCAAGGATTCTTTTATACTCATTTATGGGGGCTGGTTTAATCTGATTAGAGCTCGTTCTCAATTTAATTGATTTGATTTTCTTTTAAATTCATACTCTCTGTGGGGAATTAATTAAATTCTTGATCATAAATAATATTTTCCGAATTTTGATTTTGATTTCTTAGATTATATTTATTTAATCAGATTCAATTTATATTTGCAATGATTTCCCCGAAATATCCCAATATTATTTTCCCTTTTATTGCATTGTCATCGCTAATATTGGGTTGATTCTTTTGATTTTTTGAAATAATATTTTCTTTTCAGGTAATCATCTTTCATAGCCAATAATAGTTTTGTATGGTTTTTTTGTATGAATTTGGAGTTAAACAATTTATAGTAGAATAGTTGGGTTTCGTTATTATTATTATTATTATTATTATTATTATTATTATTATTATTATTTTATTTTATATAATATGAATGAAGATGCATGGATTTCTTTGAAATTGAAAATTTGTAGAGGTCCTCGAAGACATCATTGAGAAGCAGAAGGAATGAAAACGTAAAACTGATCTTCTTTAGAGCCAAATTGTATATATTTATATAAATTTGTATTTAGTTGTGTGTTTACTTTTCATTTTTTAGTTATTTTAAATTTCCTTTTAGTTAGTTTTATAACAAATTATTAAAAAAAGTAAAATTTGAAATATTAACAAAAATTTATTAATAACACAAAATATTAAGCATAATATCTTTCAGTCTTTAATAACGTCTAAATAATACCAGCATTGTTAATTGAATGCTTACAGCCCTTAACTTCAATTTGGATTAACTTTTCAGCAGCATCAGCATATTTATTGTAATCCTTGTAATTAATAAACATTGAATCCGTGACCTCGTAAATCTTTTAAACAGTTTTTCTAATATTTTCTTATGCTTAACACAATTCAACTAAATTTTCAAATTGTCGTTTTTTGATGTTGGACTCAAGGATTCTTTTATACTCATTTATGGGGGGCTGGTTTAATCTGATTAGAGCTCGTTCTCAATTTAATTGATTTGATTTTCTTTAAATTCATACTCTTGTGGGGAATTAATTAAATTCTTGATCATAAATAATATTTCCGAATTTTGATTTTGATTTCTTAGATTATATTTATTTAATCAGATTCAATTTATATTTGCAATGATTTCCCCGAAATATCCCAATATTATTTCCCTTTTATTGCATTGTCATCGCTAATATTGGGTTGATTCTTTTGATTTTTTGAAATAATATTTTCTTTTCAGGTAATCATCTTTCCATAGCCAATAATAGTTTTGTATGGTTTTTTTGTATGAATTTGGAGTTAAACAATTTATAGTAGAATAGTTGGGTTTCGTTATTATTATTATTATTATTATTATTATTATTATTATTATTTTATTTTATTTTATATAATATGAATGAAGATGCATGGATTTCTTTGAAATTGAAAATTTGTAGAGGTCCTCGAAGACATCATTGAGAAGCAGAAGGAATGAAAACGTAAAACTGATCTTCTTTAGAGCCAAATTGTATATATTTATATAAATTTGTATTTAGTTGTGTGTTTACTTTTCATTTTTTAGTTATTTAAATTTCCTTTTAGTTAGTTTTATAAACAAATTATTAAAACAAAGTAAAATTTGAAATATTAACAAAAATTTATTAATAACACAAAATATTAAGCATAATATCTTTCAGTCTTTAATAACGTCTAAATAATACCAGCATTGTTAATTGAATGCTTACAGCCCTTAACTTCAATTTGGATTAACTTTTCAGCAGCATCAGCATATTTATTGTAATCCTTGTAATTAATAAACATTGAATCCGTGACCTCGTAAATCTTTTAAACAGTTTTTCTAATATTTCTTTATGCTTAACACAATTCAACTAAATTTTCAAATTGTCGTTTTTTGATGTTGGACTCAAGGATTCTTTTATACTCATTTATGGGGGGCTGGTTTAATCTGATTAGAGCTCGTTCTCAATTTAATTGATTTGATTTTCTTTTAAATTCATACTCTCTTGTGGGGAATTAATTAAATTCTTGATCATAAATAATATTTTCCGAATTTTGATTTTGATTTCTTAGATTATATTTATTTAATCAGATTCAATTTATATTTGCAATGATTTCCCCGAAATATCCCAATATTATTTCCTTTTATTGCATTGTCATCGCTAATATTGGGTTGATTCTTTTGATTTTTTGAAATAATATTTTCTTTTCAGGTAATCATCTTTCCATAGCCAATAATAGTTTTGTATGGTTTTTTTGTATGAATTTGGAGTTAAACAATTTATAGTAGAATAGTTGGGTTTCGTTATTATTATTATTATTATTATTATTATTATTATTTTATTTTATTTTATATAATATGAATGAAGATGCATGGATTTCTTTGAAATTGAAAATTTGTAGAGGTCCTCGAAGACATCATTGAGAAGCAGAAGGAATGAAAACGTAAAACTGATCTTCTTTAGAGCCAAATTGTATATATTATATAAATTTGTATTTAGTTGTGTGTTTACTTTTCATTTTTTAGTTATTTAAATTTCCTTTTAGTTAGTTTTATAAACAAATTATTAAAACAAAGTAAAATTTGAAATATTAACAAAAATTTATTAATAACACAAAATATTAAGCATAATATCTTTCAGTCTTTAATAACGTCTAAATAATACCAGCATTGTTAATTGAATGCTTACAGCCCTTAACTTCAATTTGGATTAACTTTTCAGCAGCATCAGCATATTTATTGTAATCCTTGTAATTAATAAACATTGAATCCGTGACCTCGTAAATCTTTTAAACAGTTTTTCTAATATTTTCTTTATGCTTAACACAATTCAACTAAATTTTCAAATTGTCGTTTTTTGATGTTGGACTCAAGGATTCTTTTATACTCATTTATGGGGGGCTGGTTAATCTGATTAGAGCTCGTTCTCAATTTAATTGATTTGATTTTCTTTTAAATTCATACTCTCTTGTGGGGAATTAATTAAATTCTTGATCATAAATAATATTTTCCGAATTTTGATTTTGATTTCTTAGATTATATTTATTTAATCAGATTCAATTTATATTTGCAATGATTTCCCCGAAATATCCCAATATTATTTCCCTTTTATTGCATTGTCATCGCTAATATTGGGTTGATTCTTTTGATTTTTTGAAATAATATTTTCTTTCAGGTAATCATCTTTCCATAGCCAATAATAGTTTTGTATGGTTTTTTTGTATGAATTTGGAGTTAAACAATTTATAGTAGAATAGTTGGGTTTCGTTATTATTATTATTATTATTATTATTATTATTATTATTATTATTTTTATTTTATTTTATATAATATGAATGAAGATGCATGGATTTCTTTGAAATTGAAAATTTGTAGAGGTCCTCGAAGACATCATTGAGAAGCAGAAGGAATGAAAACGTAAAACTGATCTTCTTTAGAGCCAAATTGTATATATTTATATAAATTTGTATTTAGTTGTGTGTTTACTTTTCATTTTTTAGTTATTTAAATTTCCTTTTAGTTAGTTTTATAAACAAATTATTAAAACAAAGTAAAATTTGAAATATTAACAAAAATTTATTAATAACACAAAATATTAAGCATAATATCTTTCAGTCTTTAATAACGTCTAAATAATACCAGCATTGTTAATTGAATGCTTACAGCCCTTAACTTCAATTTGGATTAACTTTTCAGCAGCATCAGCATATTTATTGTAATCCTTGTAATTAATAAACATTGAATCCGTGACCTCGTAAATCTTTTAAACAGTTTTTCTAATATTTTCTTTATGCTTAACACAATTCAACTAAATTTTCAAATTGTCGTTTTTTGATGTTGGACTCAAGGATTTTTTATACTCATTTATGGGGGGCTGGTTTAATCTGATTAGAGCTCGTTCTCAATTTAATTGATTTGATTTTCTTTTAAATTCATACTCTCTTGTGGGAATTAATTAAATTCTTGATCATAAATAATATTTTCCGAATTTTGATTTTGATTTCTTAGATTATATTTATTTAATCAGATTCAATTTATATTTGCAATGATTTCCCCGAAATATCCCAATATTATTTCCCTTTTATTGCATTGTCATCGCTAATATTGGGTTGATTCTTTTGATTTTTTGAAATAATATTTTCTTTTCAGGTAATCATCTTTCCATAGCCAATAATAGTTTTGTATGGTTTTTTTGTATGAATTTGGAGTTAAACAATTATAGTAGAATAGTTGGGTTTCGTTATATTATTATTATTATTATTATTTATTATTATTATACATTAAAGAAAGAAGTTGATGATTTCTCGTAGATACTTTTTTTTTTTTTTTTTATTTTTTTTTTTAATTACAATTTATTTTTTTTTTAGTTTTTTGTTTTTTTTTAATTTGAAATTTTTTTTTTAATTTTAATTTTTTATTTTTAGATTACTTTCTTATAATTTATTTTTATTTTTTATTTTTAGATTTTTTGTTTAATTTTTTTTTGATTATATTTATTTTATTTTTGAAATATAAATATTTTTTTTTTTTTTATTTTTTAAAATAATTCAAATTTTTAATTAATATTTTAGTTTATTATTATTATATATTATTATTATTATTTTATTTTTATTTATATAATATGAATGAAGATGCATGGATTTCTTTGAAATTGAAAATTTGTAGAGGTCCTCGAAGACATCATTGAGAAGCAGAAGGAATGAAAACGTAAAACTGATCTTCTTTAGAGCCAAATTGTATATATTTATATAAATTTATTAGTTGTGTGTTTACTTTTCATTTTTTAGTTATTTAAATTTCCTTTTAGTTAGTTTTATAAACAAATTATTAAAACAAAGTAAAATTTGAAATATTAACAAAAATTTATTAATAACACAAAATATTAAGCATAATATCTTTCAGTCTTTAATAACGTCTAAATAATACCAGCATTGTTAATTGAATGCTTACAGCCCTTAACTTCAATTTGGATTAACTTTTCAGCAGCATCAGCATATTTATTGTAATCCTTGTAATTAATAAACATTGAATCCGTGACCTCGTAAATCTTTTAAACAGTTTTTCTAATATTTTCTTTATGCTTAACACAATTCAACTAAATTTTCAAATTGTCGTTTTTTGATGTTGGACTCAAGGATTCTTTTATACTCATTTATGGGGGCTGGTTTAATCTGATTAGAGCTCGTTCTCAATTTAATTGATTTGATTTTCTTTTAAATTCATACTCTCTTGTGGGGAATTAATTAAATTCTTGATCATAAATAATATTTTCCGAATTTTGATTTTGATTTCTTAGATTATATTTATTTAATCAGATTCAATTTATATTTGCAATGATTTCCCCGAAATATCCCAATATTATTTCCCTTTTATTGCATTGTCATCGCTAATATTGGGTTGATTCTTTTGATTTTTTGAAATAATATTTTCTTTTCAGGTAATCATCTTTCCATAGCCAATAATAGTTTTGTATGGTTTTTTTTGTATGAATTTGGAGTTAAACAATTTATAGTAGAATAGTTGGGTTTCGTTATTATTATTATTATTATTATTATTATTATTATTTTATTTTATATTATATAATGAATGAAGATGCATGGATTTCTTTGAAATTGAAAATTTGTAGAGGTCCTCGAAGACATCATTGAGAAGCAGAAGGAAAAAACGTAAAACTGATCTTCTTTAGAGCCAAATTGTATATATTTATATAAATTTGTATTTAGTTGTGTTTACTTTTCATTTTTTAGTTATTTAAATTTCCTTTTAGTTAGTTTTATAAACAATTATTAAAACAAAGTAAAATTTGAAATATTAACAAAAATTAATAACACAAAATATTAAGCATAATATCTTTCAGTCTTTAATAACGTCTAAATAATACCAGCATTGTTAATTGAATGCTTACAGCCCTTAACTTCAATTTGGATTAACTTTTCAGCAGCATCAGCATATTTATTGTAATCCTTGTAATTAATAAACATTGAATCCGTGACCTCGTAAATCTTTTAAACAGTTTTTCTAATTTTTCTTTATGCTTAACACAATTCAACTAAATTTTCAAATTGTCGTTTTTTGATGTTGGACTCAAGGATTCTTTTATACTCATTTATGGGGGCTGGTTTAATCTGATTAGAGCTCGTTCTCAATTTAATTGATTTGATTTTCTTTTAAATTCATACTCTCTTGTGGGGAATTAATTAAATTCTTGATCATAAATAATATTTTCCGAATTTTGATTTTGATTTCTTAGATTATATTTATTTAATCAGATTCAATTTATATTTGCAATGATTTCCCCGAAATATCCCAATATTATTTTCCCTTTTATTGCATTGTCATCGCTAATATTGGGTTGATTCTTTTGATTTTTTGAAATAATATTTTTCTTTTCAGGTAATCATCTTTCCATAGCCAATAATAGTTTTGTATGGTTTTTTGTATGAATTTGGAGTTAAACAATTTATAGTAGAATAGTTGGGTTTCGTTATTATTATTATTATTATTATTATTATTATTATTATTATTATTTTATTTTATTTTATATAATATGAATGAAGATGCATGGATTTCTTTGAAATTGAAAATTTGTAGAGGTCCTCGAAGACATCATTGAGAAGCAGAAGGAATGAAAACGTAAAACTGATCTTCTTTAGAGCCAAATTGTATATATTTATATAAATTTGTATTTAGTTGTGTGTTTACTTTTCATTTTTTAGTTATTTAAATTTCCTTTTAGTTAGTTTTATAAACAAATTATTAAAACAAAGTAAAATTTGAAATATTAACAAAAATTTATTAATAACACAAAATATTAAGCATAATATCTT
>JACMZG010001127.1:0-12214 GCA_018340805.1 Microvelia longipes | reverse complement strand
TATTATTAGACGTTATTAAAGACTGAAAGATATTATGCTTAATATTTTGTGTTATTAATAAATTTTTGTTAATATTTCAAATTTTACTTTGTTTTAATAATTTGTTTATAAAACTAACTAAAAGGAAATTTAAATAACTAAAAAATGAAAAGTAAACACACAACTAAATACAAATTTATATAAATATATACAATTTGGCTCTAAAGAAGATCAGTTTTACGTTTTCATTCCTTCTGCTTCTCAATGATGTCTTCGAGGACCTCTACAAATTTCAATTTCAAAGAAATCCATGCATCTTCATTCATATTATATAAAATAAATAAAATAATAATAATAATAATAATAATAAATAATAATAAATAATAATAATAATAACGAAACCCAACTATTCTACTATAAATTGTTTAACTCCAAATTCATACAAAAAAACCATACAAAACTATTATTGGCTATGGAAAGATGATTACCTGAAAAGAAAATATTATTTCAAAAAATCAAAAGAATCAACCCAATATTAGCGATGACAATGCAATAAAAGGAAAAATATTGGGATATTTCGGGGAAATCATTGCAAATATAAATTGAATCTGATTAAATAAATATAATCTAAGAAATCAAAATCAAAATTCGGAAAATATTATTTATGATCAAGAATTTAATTAATTCCCCACAAGAGAGTATGAATTTAAAAGAAAATCAAATCAATTAAATTGAGAACGAGCTCTAATCAGATTAAACCAGCCCCCCATAAATGAGTATAAAAGAATCCTTGAGTCCAACATCAAAAAACGACAATTTGAAAATTTAGTTGAATTGTGTTAAGCATAAAGAAAATATTAGAAAAACTGTTTAAAAGATTTACGAGGTCACGGATTCAATGTTTATTAATTACAAGGATTACAATAAATATGCTGATGCTGCTGAAAAGTTAATCCAAATTGAAGTTAAGGGCTGTAAGCATTCAATTAACAATGCTGGTATTATTTAGACGTTATTAAAGACTGAAAGATATTATGCTTAATATTTTGTGTTATTAATAAATTTTTGTTAATATTTCAAATTTTACTTTGTTTTAATAATTTGTTTATAAAACTAACTAAAAGGAATTTAAATAACTAAAAATGAAAAGTAAACACACAACTAAATACAAATTTATATAAATATATACAATTTGGCTCTAAAGAAGATCAGTTTTACGTTTTCATTCCTTCTGCTTCTCAATGATGTCTTCGAGGACCTCTACAAATTTTCAATTTCAAAGAAATCCATGCATCTTCATTCATATTATATATAATAATAATAATAATAATAATAATAATAATAATAATAATAATAATAATAATAATAATAATAATAACGAAACCCAACTATTCTACTATAAATTGTTTAACTCCAAATTCATACAAAAAAACCATACAAAACTATTATTGGCTATGGAAAGATGATTACCTGAAAAGAAAATATTATTTCAAAAAATCAAAAGAATCAACCCAATATTAGCGATGACAATGCAATAAAAGGGAAATAATATTGGGATATTTCGGGGAAATCATTGCAAATAAATTGAATCTGATTAAATAAATATAATCTAAGAAATCAAAATCAAAATTCGGAAAATATTATTTATGATCAAGAATTTAATTAATTCCCCACAAGAGAGTATGAATTTAAAAGAAAATCAAATCAATTAAATTGAGAACGAGCTCTAATCAGATTAAACCAGCCCCCCATAAATGAGTATAAAAGAATCCTTGAGTCCAACATCAAAAAACGACAATTTGAAAATTTAGTTGAATTGTGTTAAGCATAAAGAAAATATAGAAAAACTGTTTAAAAGATTTACGAGGTCACGGATTCAATGTTTATTAATTACAAGGATTACAATAAATATGCTGATGCTGCTGAAAAGTTAATCCAAATTGAAGTTAAGGGCTGTAAGCATTCAATTAACAATGCTGGTATTATTTAGACGTTATTAAAGACTGAAAGATATTATGCTTAATATTTTGTGTTATTAATAAATTTTTGTTAATATTTCAAATTTTACTTTGTTTTATAATTTGTTTATAAAACTAACTAAAAGGAAATTTAAATAACTAAAAAATGAAAAGTAAACACACAACTAAATACAAATTTATATAAATATATACAATTTGGCTCTAAAGAAGATCAGTTTTACGTTTTCATTCCTTCTGCTTCTCAATGATGTCTTCGAGGACCTCTACAAATTTTCAATTTCAAAGAAATCCATGCATCTTCATTCATATTATATAAAATAAAATAAAATAATAATAATAATAATAATAATAATAATAATAATAATAACGAAACCCAACTATTCTACTATAAATTGTTTAACTCCAAATTCATACAAAAAAACCATACAAAACTATTATTGGCTATGGAAAGATGATTACCTGAAAAGAAAATATTATTTCAAAAAATCAAAAGAATCAACCCAATATTAGCGATGACAATGCAATAAAAGGGAAATAATATTGGGATATTTCGGGGAAATCATTGCAAAATAAATTGAATCTGATTAAATAAATATAATCTAAGAAATCAAAATCAAAATTCGGAAAATATTATTTATGATCAAGAATTTAATTAATTCCCCACAAGAGAGTATGAATTTAAAAGAAAATCAAATCAATTAAATTGAGAACGAGCTCTAATCAGATTAAACCAGCCCCCATAAATGAGTATAAAAGAATCCTTGAGTCCAACATCAAAAAACGACAATTTGAAAATTTAGTTGAATTGTGTTAAGCATAAAGAAAATATTAGAAAAACTGTTTTAAAAGATTTACGAGGTCACGGATTCAATGTTTATTAATTACAAGGATTACAATAAATATGCTGATGCTGCTGAAAAGTTAATCCAAATTGAAGTTAAGGGCTGTAAGCATTCAATTAACAATGCTGGTATTATTTAGACGTTATTAAAGACTGAAAGATATTATGCTTAATATTTTGTGTTATTAATAAATTTTTGTTAATATTTCAAATTTTACTTTGTTTTAATAATTTGTTTATAAAACTAACTAAAAGGAAATTTAAATAACTAAAAAATGAAAAGTAAACACACAACTAAATACAAATTTATATAAATATATACAATTTGGCTCTAAAGAAGATCAGTTTTACGTTTTCATTCCTTCTGCTTCTCAATGATGTCTTCGAGGACCTCTACAAATTTTCAATTTCAAAGAAATCCATGCATCTTCATTCATAAAATAATAATAATAATAATAATAATAATAATAATAATAATAAATAATAATAATAATAATAATAACGAAACCCAACTATTCTACTATAAATTGTTTAACTCCAAATTCATACAAAAAAACCATACAAAACTATTATGGCTATGGAAAGATGATTACCTGAAAAGAAAATATTATTTCAAAAAATCAAAAGAATCAACCCAATATTAGCGATGACAATGCAATAAAAGGGAAATAATATTGGGATATTTCGGGGAAATCATTGCAAATATAAATTGAATCTGATTAAATAAATATAATCTAAGAAATCAAAATCAAAATTCGGAAAATATTATTTATGATCAAGAATTTAATTAATTCCCCACAAGAGAGTATGAATTTAAAAGAAATCAAATCAATTAAATTGAGAACGAGCTCTAATCAGATTAAACCAGCCCCCCATAAATGAGTATAAAAGAATCCTTGAGTCCAACATCAAAAAACGACAATTTGAAAATTTAGTTGAATTGTGTTAAGCATAAAGAAAATATTAGAAAAACTGTTTAAAGATTTACGAGGTCACGGATTCAATGTTATTAATTACAAGGATTACAATAAATATGCTGATGCTGCTGAAAAGTTAATCCAAATTGAAGTTAAGGGCTGTAAGCATTCAATTAACAATGCTGGTATTATTTAGACGTTATTAAAGACTGAAAGATATTATGCTTATATTTTTGTGTTATTAATAAATTTTTGTTAATATTTCAAATTTTACTTTGTTTTAATAATTTGTTTATAAAACTAACTAAAAGGAAATTTAAATAACTAAAAAATGAAAAGTAAACACACAACTAAATACAAATTTATATAAATATATACAATTTGGCTCTAAAGAAGATCAGTTTTACGTTTTCATTCCTTCTGCTTCTCAATGATGTCTTCGAGGACCTCTACAAATTTTCAATTTCAAAGAAATCCATGCATCTTCATTCATATATATAAAATAAAATAATAATAATAATAATAATAATAATAATAATAATAATAACGAAACCCAACTATTCTACTATAAATTGTTTAACTCCAAATTCATACAAAAAAACCATACAAAACTATTATTGGCTATGGAAAGATGATTACCTGAAAAGAAAATATTATTTCAAAAAATCAAAAGAATCAACCCAATATTAGCGATGACAATGCAATAAAAGGGAAATAATATTGGGATATTTCGGGGAAATCATTGCAAATATAAATTGAATCTGATTAAATAAATATAATCTAAGAAATCAAAATCAAAATTCGGAAAATTATTTATGATCAAGAATTTAATTAATTCCCCACAAGAGAGTATGAATTTAAAAAGAAAATCAAATCAATTAAATTGAGAACGAGCTCTAATCAGATTAAACCAGCCCCCCATAAATGAGTATAAAAGAATCCTTGAGTCCAACATCAAAAAACGACAATTTGAAAATTTAGTTGAATTGTGTTAAGCATAAAGAAAATATTAGAAAAACTGTTTAAAAGATTTACGAGGTCACGGATTCAATGTTTATTAATTACAAGGATTACAATAAATATGCTGATGCTGCTGAAAAGTTAATCCAAATTGAAGTTAAGGGCTGTAAGCATTCAATTAACAATGCTGGTATTATTTAGACGTTATTAAAGACTGAAAGATATTATGCTTAATATTTTGTGTTATTAATAAATTTTTGTTAATATTTCAATTTTTACTTTGTTTTAATAATTTGTTTATAAAACTAACTAAAAGGAAATTTAAATAACTAAAAAATGAAAAGTAAACACAACTAAATACAAATTTATATAAATATATACAATTTGGCTCTAAAGAAGATCAGTTTTACGTTTTCATTCCTTCTGCTTCTCAATGATGTCTTCGAGGACCTCTACAAATTTTCAATTTCAAAGAAATCCATGCATCTTCATTCATATTATATAAAATAAAATAAAATAATAATAATAATAATAATAATATAATAATAATAATAATAATAATAACGAAACCCAACTATTCTACTATAAATTGTTTAACTCCAAATTCATACAAAAAAACCATACAAAACTATTATTGGCTATGGAAAGATGATTACCTGAAAAAAAATATTATTTCAAAAAATCAAAAGAATCAACCCAATATTAGCGATGACAATGCAATAAAAGGGAAATAATATTGGGATATTTCGGGGAAATCATTGCAAATATAAATTGAATCTGATTAAATAAATATAATCTAAGAAATCAAAATCAAAATTCGGAAAATATTATTTATGATCAAGAATTTAATTAATTCCCCACAAGAGAGTATGAATTTAAAAGAAAATCAAATCAATTAAATTGAGAACGAGCTCTAATCAGATTAAACCAGCCCCCCATAAATGAGTATAAAAGAATCCTTGAGTCCAACATCAAAAAACGACAATTTGAAAATTTAGTTGAATTGTGTTAAGCATAAAGAAAATATTAGAAAAACTGTTTAAAAGATTTACGAGGTCACGGATTCAATGTTTATTAATTACAAGGATTACAATAAATATGCTGATGCTGCTGAAAAGTTAATCCAAATTGAAGTTAAGGGCTGTAAGCATTCAATTAACAATGCTGGTATTATTTAGACGTTATTAAAGACTGAAAGATATTATGCTTAATATTTTGTGTTATTAATAAATTTTTGTTAATATTTCAAATTTTACTTTGTTTTAATAATTGTTTATAAAACTAACTAAAAGGAAATTTAAATAACTAAAAAATGAAAAGTAAACACACAACTAAATACAAATTTATATAAATATATACAATTTGGCTCTAAAGAAGATCAGTTTTACGTTTTCATTCCTTCTGCTTCTCAATGATGTCTTCGAGGACCTCTACAAATTTTCAATTTCAAAGAAATCCATGCATCTTCATTCATATTATATAAAATAAAATAATAATAATAATAATAATAATAATAATAATAATAATAACGAAACCCAACTATTCTACTATAAATTGTTTAACTCCAAATTCATACAAAAAAACCATACAAAACTATTATTGGCTATGGAAAGATGATTACCTGAAAAGAAAATATTATTTCAAAAAATCAAAAGAATCAACCCAATATTAGCGATGACAATGCAATAAAAGGGAAATAATATTGGGATATTTCGGGGAAATCATTGCAAATATAAATTGAATCTGATTAAATAAATATAATCTAAGAAATCAAAATCAAAATTCGGAAAATTATTTATGATCAAGAATTTAATTAATTCCCCACAAGAGAGTATGAATTTAAAAGAAAATCAAATCAATTAAATTGAGAACGAGCTCTAATCAGATTAAACCAGCCCCCCATAAATGAGTATAAAAGAATCCTTGAGTCCAACATCAAAAAACGACAATTTGAAAATTTAGTTGAATTGTGTTAAGCATAAAGAAAATATTAGAAAAACTGTTTAAAAGATTTACGAGGTCACGGATTCAATGTTTATTAATTACAAGGATTACAATAAATATGCTGATGCTGCTGAAAAGTTAATCCAAATTGAAGTTAAGGGCTGTAAGCATTCAATTAACAATGCTGGTATTATTTAGACGTTATTAAAGACTGAAAGATATTATGCTTAATATTTTGTGTTATTAATAAATTTTTGTTAATATTTCAAATTTTACTTTGTTTTAATAATTTGTTTATAAAACTAACTAAAAGGAAATTTAAATAACTAAAAAATGAAAAGTAAACACACAACTAAATACAAATTTATATAAATATATACAATTTGGCTCTAAAGAAGATCAGTTTTACGTTTTCATTCCTTCTGCTTCTCAATGATGTCTTCGAGGACCTCTACAAATTTTCAATTTCAAAAATCCATGCATCTTCATTCATATTATATAAAATAAAATAAATAATAATAATAATAATAATAATAATAATAATAATAATAATAATAATAACGAAACCCAACTATTCTACTATAAATTGTTTAACTCCAAATTCATACAAAAAAACCATACAAAACTATTATTGGCTATGGAAAGATGATTACCTGAAAAGAAAATATTATTTCAAAAAATCAAAAGAATCAACCCAATATTAGCGATGACAATGCAATAAAAGGGAAATAATATTGGGATATTTCGGGGAAATCATTGCAAATATAAATTGAATCTGATTAAATAAATATAATCTAAGAAATCAAAATCAAAATTCGGAAAATATTATTTATGATCAAGAATTTAATTAATTCCCCACAAGAGAGTATGAATTTAAAAGAAAATCAAATCAATTAAATTGAGAACGAGCTCTAATCAGATTAAACCAGCCCCCCATAAATGAGTATAAAAGAATCCTTGAGTCCAACATCAAAAAACGACAATTTGAAAATTTAGTTGAATTGTGTTAAGCATAAAGAAATATTAGAAAAACTGTTTAAAAGATTTACGAGGTCACGGATTCAATGTTTATTAATTACAAGGATTACAATAAATATGCTGATGCTGCTGAAAAGTTAATCCAAATTGAAGTTAAGGGCTGTAAGCATTCAATTAACAATGCTGGTATTATTTAGACGTTATTAAAGACTGAAAGATATTATGCTTAATATTTTGTGTTATTAATAAATTTTTGTTAATATTTCAAATTTTACTTTGTTTTAATAATTTGTTTATAAAACTAACTAAAAGGAAATTTAAATAACTAAAAAATGAAAAGTAAACACACAACTAAATACAAATTTATATAAATATATACAATTTGGCTCTAAAGAAGATCAGTTTTACGTTTTCATTCCTTCTGCTTCTCAATGATGTCTTCGAGACCTCTACAAATTTTCAATTTCAAAGAAATCCATGCATCTTCATTCATATTATATAAAATAAAATAAAATAATAATAATAATAATAATAATAATAATAATAATAATAATAATAATAATAATAACGAAACCCAACTATTCTACTATAAATTGTTTAACTCCAAATTCATACAAAAAAACCATACAAAACTATTATTGGCTATGGAAAGATGATTACCTGAAAAAAAATATTATTTCAAAAAATCAAAAGAATCAACCCAATATTAGCGATGACAATGCAATAAAAGGAAATAATATTGGGATATTCGGGGAAATCATTGCAAATATAAATTGAATCTGATTAAATAAATATAATCTAAGAAATCAAAATCAAAATTCGGAAAATATTATTTATGATCAAGAATTTAATTAATTCCCCACAAGAGAGTATGAATTTAAAAGAAAATCAAATCAATAAATTGAGAACGAGCTCTAATCAGATTAAACCAGCCCCCCATAATGAGTATAAAAGAATCCTTGAGTCCAACATCAAAAAACGACAATTTGAAAATTTAGTTGAATTGTGTTAAGCATAAAGAAAATATTAGAAAAACTGTTTAAAAGATTTACGAGGTCACGGATTCAATGTTTATTAATTACAAGGATTACAATAAATATGCTGATGCTGCTGAAAAGTTAATCCAAATTGAAGTTAAGGGCTGTAAGCATTCAATTAACAATGCTGGTATTATTTAGACGTTATTAAAGACTGAAAGATATTATGCTTAATATTTTGTGTTATTAATAAATTTTTGTTAATATTTCAAATTTTACTTTGTTTTAATAATTTGTTTATAAAACTAACTAAAAGGAAATTTAAATAACTAAAAAATGAAAAGTAAACACACAACTAAATACAAATTTATATAAATATATACAATTTGGCTCTAAAGAAGATCAGTTTTACGTTTTCATTCCTTCTGCTTCTCAATGATGTCTTCGAGGACCTCTACAAATTTTCAATTTCAAAGAAATCCATGCATCTTCATTCATATTATATAAAATAAAATAAAATAATAATAATAATAATAATAATAATAATAATAATAATAACGAAACCCAACTATTCTACTATAAATTGTTTAACTCCAAATTCATACAAAAAAACCATACAAAACTATTATTGGCTATGGAAAGATGATTACCTGAAAAGAAAATATTATTTCAAAAAATCAAAAGAATCAACCCAATATTAGCGATGACAATGCAATAAAAGGGAAATAATATTGGGATATTTCGGGGAAATCATTGCAAATATAAATTGAATCTGATTAAATAAATATAATCTAAGAAATCAAAATCAAAATTCGGAAAATATTATTTATGATCAGAATTTAATTAATTCCCCACAAGAGAGTATGAATTTAAAAGAAAATCAAATCAATTAAATTGAGAACGAGCTCTAATCAGATTAAACCAGCCCCCCATAAATGAGTATAAAAGAATCCTTGAGTCCAACATCAAAAAACGACAATTTGAAAATTTAGTTGAATTGTGTTAAGCATAAAGAAAATATTAGAAAAACTGTTTAAAAGATTTACGAGGTCACGGATTCAATGTTTATTAATTACAAGGATTACAATAAATATGCTGATGCTGCTGAAAAGTTAATCCAAATTGAAGTTAAGGGCTGTAAGCATTCAATTAACAATGCTGGTATTATTTAGACGTTATTAAAGACTGAAAGATATTATGCTTAATATTTTGTGTTATTAATAAATTTTTGTTAATATTTCAAATTTTACTTTGTTTTAATAATTTGTTTATAAAACTAACTAAAAGGAAATTTAAATAACTAAAAAATGAAAAGTAAACACACAACTAAATACAAATTTATATAAATATATACAATTTGGCTCTAAAGAAGATCAGTTTTACGTTTTCATTCCTTCTGCTTCTCAATGATGTCTTCGAGGACCTCTACAAATTTTCAATTTCAAAGAAATCCATGCATCTTCATTCATATTATATATAAAATAAAATAATAATAATAATAATAATAATAATAATAATAATAATAATAATAATAATAATAACGAAACCCAACTATTCTACTATAAATTGTTTAACTCCAAATTCATACAAAAAAACCATACAAAACTATTATTGGCTATGGAAAGATGATTACCTGAAAAGAAAATATTATTTCAAAAAATCAAAAGAATCAACCCAATATTAGCGATGACAATGCAATAAAAGGGAAATAATATTGGGATATTTCGGGGAAATCATTGCAAATATAAATTGAATCTGATTAAATAAATATAATCTAAGAAATCAAAATCAAAATTCGGAAAATATTATTTATGATCAAGAATTTAATTAATTCCCCACAAGAGAGTATGAATTTAAAAGAAAATCAAATCAATTAAATTGAGAACGAGCTCTAATCAGATTAAACCCCCCCCATAAATGAGTATAAAAGAATCCTTGAGTCCAACATCAAAAAACGACAATTTGAAAATTTAGTTGAATTGTGTTAAGCATAAAGAAAATATTAGAAAAACTGTTTAAAAGATTTACGAGGTCACGGATTCAATGTTTATTAATTACAAGGATTACAATAAATATGCTGATGCTGCTGAAAAGTTAATCCAAATTGAAGTTAAGGGCTGTAAGCATTCAATTAACAATGCTGGTATTATTTAGACGTTATTAAAGACTGAAAGATATTATGCTTAATATTTTGTGTTATTAATAAATTTTTGTTAATATTTCAAATTTTACTTTGTTTTAATAATTTGTTTATAAAACTAACTAAAAGGAAATTTAAATAAAAAAAATGAAAAGTAAACACACAACTAAATACAAATTTATATAAATATATACAATTTGGCTCTAAAGAAGATCAGTTTTACGTTTTCATTCCTTCTGCTTCTCAATGATGTCTTCGAGGACCTCTACAAATTTTCAATTTCAAAGAAATCCATGCATCTTCATTCATATTATAAAAATAAATAAAATAATAATAATAAATAATAATAATAATAATAATAATAATAATAATAATAACGAAACCCAACTATTCTACTATAAATTGTTTAACTCCAAATTCATACAAAAAAACCATACAAAACTATTATTGGCTATGGAAAGATGATTACCTGAAAAGAAAATATTATTTCAAAAAATCAAAAGAATCAACCCAATATTAGCGATGACAATGCAATAAAAGGAAATAATATTGGGATATTTCGGGGAAATCATTGCAAATATAAATTGAATCTGATTAAATAAATATAATCTAAGAAATCAAAATCAAAATTCGGAAAATATTATTTATGATCAAGAATTTAATTAATTCCCACAAGAGAGTATGAATTTAAAAGAAAATCAAATCAATTAAATTGAGAACGAGCTCTAATCAGATTAAACCAGCCCCCCATAAATGAGTATAAAAGAATCCTTGAGTCCAACATCAAAAAACGACAATTTGAAAATTTAGTTGAATTGTGTTAAGCATAAAGAAAATATTAGAAAAACTGTTTAAAAGATTTACGAGGTCACGGATTCAATGTTTATTAATTACAAGGATTACAATAATATGCTGATGCTGCTGAAAAGTTAATCCAAATTGAAGTTAAGGGCTGTAAGCATTCAATTAACAATGCTGGTATTATTTAGACGTTATTAAAGACTGAAAGATATTATGCTTAATATTTTGTGTTATTAATAAATTTTTGTTAATATTTCAAATTTTACTTTGTTTTAATAATTTGTTTATAAAACTAACTAAAAGGAAATTTAAATAACTAAAAAATGAAAAGTAAACACACAACTAAATACAAATTTATATAAATATATACAATTTGGCTCTAAAGAAGATCAGTTTTACGTTTTCATTCCTTCTGCTTCTCAATGATGTCTTCGAGGACCTCTACAAATTTTCAATTTCAAAGAAATCCATGCATCTTCATTCATATTATATAAAATAAAATAAAATAATAATAATATAATAATAATAATAATAATAATAAATAATAATAATAATAATAACGAAACCAACTATTCTACTATAAATTGTTTAACTCCAAATTCATACAAAAAAACCATACAAAACTATTATTGGCTATGGAAAGATGATTACCTGAAAAGAAAATATTATTTCAAAAAATCAAAAGAATCAACCCAATA
>JACMZG010001126.1:0-12215 GCA_018340805.1 Microvelia longipes | reverse complement strand
TTACGAGACAGACATGTGTGAAATTGATGGTAATTTGAAAACGAAAATTACGTGTAGGTAAAACTGAAAAAAGAAAACATTTTACGTAAACATTTGTCATCCGTCTTTGAAAATGTTTACTAAACAAACAACTAAAATTGAAAATAATTTATACATTGATTCTTGTAAAATTATCAATCCCTGATGGTCTAGCGGTTAGGATTCCTGGCTCTCACCCAGGCGGCCCGGGTTCGACTCCCGGTCAGGGAATATTTTTTTTCAATTGCAATTTTTTACTATATCAACATGACAACAATGTAAAAGTTGGTATTTGATGAAAATTATTATTCATAACTCAAAATCAAATTACACAACTTGTATTAAAATCAAAATACTGTTTATCATTTGAAATTATTTATAAAATCAAAATTACGAGACAGACATGTGTGAAATTGATGGTAATTTGAAAACGAAAATTACGTGTAGGTAAAACTGAAAAAAGAAAACATTTTACGTAAACATTTGTCATCCGTCTTTGAAAATGTTTACTAAACAAACAACTAAAATTGAAAATAATTTATACATTGATTCTTGTAAAATTATCAATCCCTGATGGTCTAGCGGTTAGGATTCCTGGCTCTCACCCAGGCGGCCCGGGTTCGACTCCCGGTCAGGGAATATTTTTTTTCAATTGCAATTTTTTACTATATCAACATGACAACAATGTAAAAGTTGGTATTTGATGAAAAATTATTATTCATAACTCAAAATCAAATTACACAACTTGTATTAAAATCAAAATACTGTTTATCATTTGAAATTATTTATAAAATCAAAATTACGAGACAGACATGTGTGAAATTGATGGTAATTTGAAAACGAAAATTACGTGTAGGTAAAACTGAAAAAAGAAAACATTTTACGTAAACATTTGTCATCCGTCTTTGAAAATGTTTACTAAACAAACAACTAAAATTGAAAATAATTTATACATTGATTCTTGTAAAATTATCAATCCCTGATGGTCTAGCGGTTAGGATTCCTGGCTCTCACCCAGGCGGCCCGGGTTCGACTCCCGGTCAGGAATATTTTTTTTCAATTGCAATTTTTTACTATATCAACATGACAACAATGTAAAAGTTGGTATTTGATGAAAAATTATTATTCATAACTCAAAATCAATTACACAACTTGTATTAAAATCAAAATACTGTTTATCATTTGAAATTATTTATAAAATCAAAATTACGAGACAGACATGTGTGAAATTGATGGTAATTTGAAAACGAAAATTACGTGTAGGTAAAACTGAAAAAAGAAAACATTTTACGTAAACATTTGTCATCCGTCTTTGAAAATGTTTACTAAACAAACAACTAAAATTGAAAATAATTTATACATTGATTCTTGTAAAATTATCAATCCCTGATGGTCTAGCGGTTAGGATTCCTGGCTCTCACCCAGGCGGCCCGGGTTCGACTCCCGGTCAGGGAATATTTTTTTTCAATTGCAATTTTTTACTATATCAACATGACAACAATGTAAAAGTTGGTATTTGATGAAAAATTATTATTCATAACTCAAAATCAAATTACACAACTTGTATTAAAATCAAAATACTGTTTATCATTTGAAATTATTTATAAAATCAAAATTACGAGACAGACATGTGTGAAATTGATGGTAATTTGAAAACGAAAATTACGTGTAGGTAAAACTGAAAAAAAAAACATTTTACGTAAACATTTGTCATCCGTCTTTGAAAATGTTTACTAAAAAACAACTAAAATTGAAAATAATTTATACATTGATTCTTGTAAAATTATCAATCCCTGATGGTCTAGCGGTTAGGATTCCTGGCTCTCACCCAGGCGGCCCGGGTTCGACTCCCGGTCAGGGAATATTTTTTTTCAATTGCAATTTTTTACTATATCAACATGACAACAATGTAAAAGTTGGTATTTGATGAAAAATTATTATTCATAACTCAAAATCAAATTACACAACTTGTATTAAAATCAAAATACTGTTTATCATTTGAAATTATTTATAAAATCAAAATTACGAGACAGACATGTGTGAAATTGATGGTAATTTGAAAACGAAAATTACGTGTAGGTAAAACTGAAAAAAGAAAACATTTTACGTAAACATTTGTCATCCGTCTTTGAAAATGTTTACTAAACAAACAACTAAAATTGAAAAATTTATACATTGATTCTTGTAAAATTATCAATCCCTGATGGTCTAGCGGTTAGGATTCCTGGCTCTCACCCAGGCGGCCCGGGTTCGACTCCCGGTCAGGGAATATTTTTTTTCAATTGCAATTTTTTACTATATCAACATGACAACAATGTAAAAGTTGGTATTTGATGAAAAATTATTATTCATAACTCAAAATCAAATTACACAACTTGTATTAAAATCAAAATACTGTTTATCATTTGAAATTATTTATAAAATCAAAATTACGAGACAGACATGTGTGAAATTGATGGTAATTTGAAAACGAAAATTACGTGTAGGTAAAACTGAAAAAAGAAAACATTTTACGTAAACATTTGTCATCCGTCTTTGAAAATGTTTACTAAACAAACAACTAAAATTGAAAATAATTTATACATTGATTCTTGTAAAATTATCAATCCCTGATGGTCTAGCGGTTAGGATTCCTGGCTCTCACCCAGGCGGCCCGGGTTCGACTCCCGGTCAGGGAATATTTTTTTTCAATTGCAATTTTTTACTATATCAACATGACAACAATGTAAAAAGTTGGTATTTGATGAAAAATTATTATTCATAACTCAAAATCAAATTACACAACTTGTATTAAAATCAAAATACTGTTTATCATTTGAAATTATTTATAAAATCAAAATTACGAGACAGACATGTGTGAAATTGATGGTAATTTGAAAACGAAAATTACGTGTAGGTAAAACTGAAAAAAGAAAACATTTTACGTAAACATTTGTCATCCGTCTTTGAAAATGTTTACTAAACAAACAACTAAAATTGAAAATAATTTATACATTGATTCTTGTAAAATTATCAATCCCTGATGGTCTAGCGGTTAGGATTCCTGGCTCTCACCCAGGCGGCCCGGGTTCGACTCCCGGTCAGGGAATATTTTTTTTCAATTGCAATTTTTTACTATATCAACATGACAACAATGTAAAAGTTGGTATTTGATGAAAAATTATTATTCATAACTCAAAATCAAATTACACAACTTGTATTAAAATCAAAATACTGTTTATCATTTGAAATTATTTATAAAATCAAAATTACGAGACAGACATGTGTGAAATTGATGGTAATTTGAAAACGAAAATTACGTGTAGGTAAAACTGAAAAAAGAAAACATTTTACGTAAACATTTGT
Organism: Microvelia longipes; assembly: GCA_018340805.1. Classification (NCBI taxonomy): domain Eukaryota; kingdom Metazoa; phylum Arthropoda; class Insecta; order Hemiptera; family Veliidae; genus Microvelia; species Microvelia longipes. Next base: position 8,852 of record JACMZG010001126.1, on the reverse strand, counting down.
CATCCGTCTTTGAAAATGTTTACTAAACAAAAACAATAAAATTGAAAATAATTTATACATTGATTCTTGTAAAATTATCAATCCCTGATGGTCTAGCGGTTAGGATTCCTGGCTCTCACCCAGGCGGCCCGGGTTCGACTCCCGGTCAGGGAATATTTTTTTTCAATTGCAATTTTTTACTATATCAACATGACAACAATGTAAAAGTTGGTATTTGATGAAAAATTATTATTCATAACTCAAAATCAAATTACACAACTTGTATTAAAATCAAAATACTGTTTATCATTTGAAATTATTTATAAAATCAAAATTACGAGACAGACATGTGTGAAATTGATGGTAATTTGAAAACGAAAATTACGTGTAGGTAAAACTGAAAAAGAAAACATTTTACGTAAACATTTGTCATCCGTCTTTGAAAATGTTTACTAAACAAACAACTAAAATTGAAAATAATTTATACATTGATTCTTGTAAAATTATCAATCCCTGATGGTCTAGCGGTTAGGATTCCTGGCTCTCACCCAGGCGGCCCGGGTTCGACCCGGTCAGGGAATATTTTTTTTCAATTGCAATTTTTTACTATATCAACATGACAACAATGTAAAAGTTGGTATTTGATGAAAAATTATTATTCATAACTCAAAATCAAATTACACAACTTGTATTAAAATCAAAATACTGTTTATCATTTGAAATTATTTATAAAATCAAAATTACGAGACAGACATGTGTGAAATTGATGGTAATTTGAAAACGAAAATTACGTGTAGGTAAAACTGAAAAAAGAAAACATTTTACGTAAACATTTGTCATCCGTCTTTGAAAATGTTTACTAAACAAACAACTAAAATTGAAAATAATTTATACATTGATTCTTGTAAAATTATCAATCCCTGATGGTCTAGCGGTTAGGATTCCTGGCTCTCACCCAGGCGGCCCGGGTTCGACTCCCGGTCAGGGAATATTTTTTTTCAATTGCAATTTTTTACTATATCAACATGACAACAATGTAAAAGTTGGTATTTGATGAAAAATTATTATTCATAACTCAAAATCAAATTACACAACTTGTATTAAAATCAAAATACTGTTTATCATTTGAAATTATTTATAAAATCAAAATTACGAGACAGACATGTGTGAAATTGATGGTAATTTGAAAACGAAAATTACGTGTAGGTAAAACTGAAAAAAGAAAACATTTTACGTAAACATTTGTCATCCGTCTTTGAAAATGTTTACTAAACAAACAACTAAAATTGAAAATAATTTATACATTGATTCTTGTAAAATTATCAATCCCTGATGGTCTAGCGGTTAGGATTCCTGGCTCTCACCCAGGCGGCCGGGTTCGACTCCCGGTCAGGGAATATTTTTTTTCAATTGCAATTTTTTACTATATCAACATGACAACAATGTAAAAGTTGGTATTTGATGAAAAATTATTATTCATAACTCAAAATCAAATTACACAACTTGTATTAAAATCAAAATACTGTTTATCATTTGAAATTATTTATAAAATCAAAATTACGAGACAGACATGTGTGAAATTGATGGTAATTTGAAAACGAAAATTACGTGTAGGTAAAACTGAAAAAAGAAAACATTTTACGTAAACATTTGTCATCCGTCTTTGAAAATGTTTACTAAACAAACAACTAAAATTGAAAATAATTTATACATTGATTCTTGTAAAATTATCAATCCCTGATGGTCTAGCGGTTAGGATTCCTGGCTCTCACCCAGGCGGCCCGGGTTCGACTCCCGGTCAGGGAATATTTTTTTTCAATTGCAATTTTTTACTATATCAACATGACAACAATGTAAAAGTTGGTATTTGATGAAAAATTATTATTCATAACTCAAAATCAAATTACACAACTTGTATTAAAATCAAAATACTGTTTATCATTTGAAATTATTTATAAAATCAAAATTACGAGACAGACATGTGTGAAATTGATGGTAATTTGAAAACGAAAATTACGTGTAGGTAAAACTGAAAAAAGAAAACATTTTACGTAAACATTTGTCATCCGTCTTTGAAAATGTTACTAAACAAACAACTAAAATTGAAAATAATTTATACATTGATTCTTGTAAAATTATCAATCCCTGATGGTCTAGCGGTTAGGATTCCTGGCTCTCACCCAGGCGGCCCGGGTTCGACTCCCGGTCAGGGAATATTTTTTTCAATTGCAATTTTTTACTATATCAACATGACAACAATGTAAAAGTTGGTATTTGATGAAAAATTATTATTCATAACTCAAAATCAAATTACACAACTTGTATTAAAATCAAAATACTGTTTATCATTTGAAATTATTTATAAAATCAAAATTACGAGACAGACATGTGTGAAATTGATGGTAATTTGAAAACGAAAATTACGTGTAGGTAAAACTGAAAAAAGAAAACATTTTACGTAAACATTTGTCATCCGTCTTTGAAAATGTTTACTAAACAAACAACTAAAATTGAAAATAATTTATACATTGATTCTTGTAAAATTATCAATCCCTGATGGTCTAGCGGTTAGGATTCCTGGCTCTCACCCAGGCGGCCCGGGTTCGACTCCCGGTCAGGGAATATTTTTTTTCAATTGCAATTTTTTACTATATCAACATGACAACAATGTAAAAGTTGGTATTTGATGAAAAATTATTATTCATAACTCAAAATCAAATTACACAACTTGTATTAAAATCAAAATACTGTTTATCATTTGAAATTATTTATAAAATCAAAATTACGAGACAGACATGTGTGAAATTGATGGTAATTTGAAAACGAAAATTACGTGTAGGTAAAACTGAAAAAAGAAAACATTTTACGTAAACATTTGTCATCCGTCTTTGAAAATGTTTACTAAACAAACAACTAAAATTGAAAATAATTTATACATTGATTCTTGTAAAATTATCAATCCCTGATGGTCTAGCGGTTAGGATTCCTGGCTCTCACCCAGGCGGCCCGGGTTCGACTCCCGGTCAGGGAATATTTTTTTCAATTGCAATTTTTTACTATATCAACATGACAACAATGTAAAAGTTGGTATTTGATGAAAAATTATTATTCATAACTCAAAATCAAATTACACAACTTGTAAAATCAAAATACTGTTTATCATTTGAAATTATTTATAAAATCAAAATTACGAGACAGACATGTGTGAAATTGATGGTAATTTGAAAACGAAAATTACGTGTAGGTAAAACTGAAAAAAGAAAACATTTTACGTAAACATTTGTCATCCGTCTTTGAAAATGTTTACTAAACAAACAACTAAAATTGAAAATAATTTATACATTGATTCTTGTAAAATTATCAATCCCTGATGGTCTAGCGGTTAGGATTCCTGGCTCTCACCCAGGCGGCCCGGGTTCGACTCCCGGTCAGGGAATATTTTTTTTCAATTGCAATTTTTTACTATATCAACATGACAACAATGTAAAAGTTGGTATTTGATGAAAAATTATATTCATAACTCAAAATCAAATTACACAACTTGTATTAAAATCAAAATACTGTTTATCATTTGAAATTATTTATAAAATCAAAATTACGAGACAGACATGTGTGAAATTGATGGTAATTTGAAAACGAAAATTACGTGTAGGTAAAACTGAAAAAAGAAAACATTTTACGTAAACATTTGTCATCCGTCTTTGAAAATGTTTACTAAACAAACAACTAAAATTGAAAATAATTTATACATTGATTCTTGTAAAATTATCAATCCCTGATGGTCTAGCGGTTAGGATTCCTGGCTCTCACCCAGGCGGCCCGGGTTCGACTCCCGGTCAGGGAATATTTTTTTTCAATTGCAATTTTTTACTATATCAACATGACAACAATGTAAAAGTTGGTATTTGATGAAAAATTATTATTCATAACTCAAAATCAAATTACACAACTTGTATTAAAATCAAAATACTGTTTATCATTTGAAATTATTTATAAAATCAAAATTACGAGACAGACATGTGTGAAATTGATGGTAATTTGAAAACGAAAATTACGTGTAGGTAAAACTGAAAAAAGAAAACATTTTACGTAAACATTTGTCATCCGTCTTTGAAAATGTTTACTAAACAAACAACTAAAATTGAAAATAATTTATACATTGATTCTTGTAAAATTATCAATCCCTGATGGTCTAGCGGTTAGGATTCCTGGCTCTCACCCAGGCGGCCCGGGTTCGACTCCCGGTCAGGGATATTTTTTTTCAATTGCAATTTTTTACTATATCAACATGACAACAATGTAAAAGTATTTGATGAAAAATTATTCATAACTCAAAATCAAATTACACAACTTGTATTAAAATCAAAATACTGTTTATCATTTGAAATTATTTATAAAATCAAAATTACGAGACAGACATGTGTGAAATTGATGGTAATTTGAAAACGAAAATTACGTGTAGGTAAAACTGAAAAAAGAAAACATTTTACGTAAACATTTGTCATCCGTCTTTGAAAATGTTTACTAAACAAACAACTAAAATTGAAAATAATTTATACATTGATTCTTGTAAAATTATCAATCCCTGATGGTCTAGCGGTTAGGATTCCTGGCTCTCACCCAGGCGGCCCGGGTTCGACTCCCGGTCAGGGAATATTTTTTTCAATTGCAATTTTTTACTATATCAACATGACAACAATGTAAAAGTTGGTATTTGATGAAAAATTATTATTCATAACTCAAAATCAAATTACACAACTTGTATTAAAATCAAAAACTGTTTATCATTTGAAATTATTTATAAAATCAAAATTACGAGACAGACATGTGTGAAATTGATGGTAATTTGAAAACGAAAATTACGTGTAGGTAAAACTGAAAAAAGAAAACATTTTACGTAAACATTTGTCATCCGTCTTTGAAAATGTTTACTAAACAAACAACTAAAATTGAAAATAATTTATACATTGATTCTTGTAAAATTATCAATCCCTGATGGTCTAGCGGTTAGGATTCCTGGCTCTCACCCAGGCGGCCCGGGTTCGACTCCCGGTCAGGGAATATTTTTTTTCAATTGCAATTTTTTACTATATCAACATGACAACAATGTAAAAGTTGGTATTTGATGAAAATTATTATTCATAACTCAAAATCAAATTACACAACTTGTATTAAAATCAAAATACTGTTTATCATTTGAAATTATTTATAAAATCAAAATTACGAGACAGACATGTGAATTGATGGTAATTTGAAAACGAAAATTACGTGTAGGTAAAACTGAAAAAAGAAAACATTTTACGTAAACATTTGTCATCCGTCTTTGAAAATGTTTACTAAACAAACAACTAAAATTGAAAATAATTTATACATTGATTCTTGTAAAATTATCAATCCCTGATGGTCTAGCGGTTAGGATTCCTGGCTCTCACCCAGGCGGCCCGGGTTCGACTCCCGGTCAGGAATATTTTTTTTCAATTGCAATTTTTTACTATATCAACATGACAACAATGTAAAAGTTGGTATTTGATGAAAAATTATTATTCATAACTCAAAATCAAATTACACAACTTGTATTAAAATCAAAATACTGTTTATCATTTGAAATTATTTATAAAATCAAAATTACGAGACAGACATGTGTGAAATTGATGGTAATTTGAAAACGAAAATTACGTGTAGGTAAAACTGAAAAAAGAAAACATTTTACGTAAACATTTGTCATCCGTCTTTGAAAATGTTTACTAAACAAACAACTAAAATTGAAAATAATTTATACATTGATTCTTGTAAAATTATCAATCCCTGATGGTCTAGCGGTTAGGATTCCTGGCTCTCACCCAGGCGGCCCGGGTTCGACTCCCGGTCAGGGAATATTTTTTTTCAATTGCAATTTTTTACTATATCAACATGACAACAATGTAAAAGTTGGTATTTGATGAAAAATTATTATTCATAACTCAAAATCAAATTACACAACTTGTATTAAAATCAAAATACTGTTTATCATTTGAAATTATTTATAAAATCAAAATTACGAGACAGACATGTGTGAAATTGATGGTAATTTGAAAACGAAAATTACGTGTAGGTAAAACTGAAAAAAGAAAACATTTTACGTAAACATTTGTCATCCGTCTTTGAAAATGTTTACTAAACAAACAACTAAAATTGAAAATAATTTATACATTGATTCTTGTAAAATTATCAATCCCTGATGGTCTAGCGGTTAGGATTCCTGGCTCTCACCCAGGCGGCCCGGGTTCGACTCCCGGTCAGGGAATATTTTTTTTTTCAATTTTTTACTATATCAACATGACAACAATGTAAAAGTTGGTATTTGATGAAAAATTATTATTCATAACTCAAAATCAAATTACACAACTTGTATTAAAATCAAAATACTGTTTATCATTTGAAATTATTTATAAAATCAAAATTACGAGACAGACATGTGTGAAATTGATGGTAATTTGAAAACGAAAATTACGTGTAGGTAAAACTGAAAAAAGAAAACATTTTACGTAAACATTTGTCATCCGTCTTTGAAAATGTTTACTAAACAAACAACTAAAATTGAAAATAATTTATACATTGATTCTTGTAAAATTATCAATCCCTGATGGTCTAGCGGTTAGGATTCCTGGCTCTCACCCAGGCGGCCCGGGTTCGACTCCCGGTCAGGGAATATTTTTTTCAATTGCAATTTTTTACTATATCAACATGACAACAATGTAAAAGTTGGTATTTGATGAAAAATTATTATTCATAACTCAAAATCAAATTACACAACTTGTATTAAAATCAAAATACTGTTTATCATTTGAAATTATTTATAAAATCAAAATTACGAGACAGACATGTGTGAAATTGATGGTAATTTGAAAACGAAAATTACGTGTAGGTAAAACTGAAAAAAGAAAACATTTTACGTAAACATTTGTCATCCGTCTTTGAAAATGTTTACTAAACAAACAACTAAAATTGAAAATAATTTATACATTGATTCTTGTAAAATTATCAATCCCTGATGGTCTAGCGGTTAGGATTCCTGGCTCTCACCCAGGCGGCCCGGGTTCGACTCCCGGTCAGGGAATATTTTTTTTCAATTGCAATTTTTTACTATATCAACATGACAACAATGTAAAAGTTGGTATTTGATGAAAAATTATTATTCATAACTCAAAATCAAATTACACAACTTGTATTAAAATCAAAATACTGTTTATCATTTGAAATTATTTATAAAATCAAAATTACGAGACAGACATGTGTGAAATTGATGGTAATTTGAAAACGAAAATTACGTGTAGGTAAAACTGAAAAAAGAAAACATTTTACGTAAACATTTGTCATCCGTCTTTGAAAATGTTTACTAAACAAACAACTAAAATTGAAAATAATTTATACATTGATTCTTGTAAAATTATCAATCCCTGATGGTCTAGCGGTTAGGATTCCTGGCTCTCACCCAGGCCCGGGTTCGACTCCCGGTCAGGGAATATTTTTTCAATTGCAATTTTTTACTATATCAACATGACAACAATGTAAAAGTTGGTATTTGATGAAAAATTATTATTCATAACTCAAAATCAAATTACACAACTTGTATTAAAATCAAAATACTGTTTATCATTTGAAATTATTTTAAAAATCAAAATTACGAGACAGACATGTGTGAAATTGATGGTAATTTGAAAACGAAAATTACGTGTAGGTAAAACTGAAAAAAGAAAACATTTTACGTAAACATTTGTCATCCGTCTTTGAAAATGTTTACTAAACAAACAACTAAAATTGAAAATAATTTATACATTGATTCTTAAAATTATCAATCCCTGATGGTCTAGCGGTTAGGATTCCTGGCTCTCACCCAGGCGGCCCGGGTTCGACTCCCGGTCAGGGAATATTTTTTTTCAATTGCAATTTTTTACTATATCAACATGACAACAATGTAAAAGTTGGTATTTGATGAAAAATTATTATTCATAACTCAAAATCAAATTACACAACTTGTATTAAAATCAAAATACTGTTTATCATTTGAAATTATTTATAAAATCAAAATTACGAGACAGACATGTGTGAAATTGATGGTAATTTGAAAACGAAAATTACGTGTAGGTAAAACTGAAAAAAGAAAACATTTTACGTAAACATTTGTCATCCGTCTTTGAAAATGTTTACTAAACAAACAACTAAATTGAAAATAATTTATACATTGATTCTTGTAAAATTATCAATCCCTGATGGTCTAGCGGTTAGGATTCCTGGCTCTCACCCAGGCGGCCCGGGTTCGACTCCCGGTCAGGGAATATTTTTTTTCAATTGCAATTTTTTACTATATCAACATGACAACAATGTAAAAGTTGGTATTTGATGAAAATTATTATTCATAACTCAAAATCAAATTACACAACTTGTATTAAAATCAAAATACTGTTTATCATTTGAAATTATTTAAAATCAAAATTACGAGACAGACATGTGTGAAATTGATGGTAATTTGAAAACGAAAATTACGTGTAGGTAAAACTGAAAAAAGAAAACATTTTACGTAAACATTTGTCATCCGTCTTTGAAAATGTTTACTAAACAAACAACTAAAATTGAAAATAATTTATACATTGATTCTTGTAAAATTATCAATCCCTGATGGTCTAGCGGTTAGGATTCCTGGCTCTCACCCAGGCGGCCCGGGTTCGACTCCCGGTCAGGGAATATTTTTTTTCAATTGCAATTTTTTACTATATCAACATGACAACAATGTAAAAGTTGGTATTTGATGAAAATTATTATTCATAACTCAAAATCAAATTACACAACTTGTATTAAAATCAAAATACTGTTTATCATTTGAAATTATTTATAAA